>JABXJD010000060.1:1177500-1447500 GCA_013375575.1 Percina caprodes
CTGGTTGTTCTACATCGTAGCATAAAAATGGATGATCTGTTATTTTTCTCACGTTGTATTCTGCAAAATAATCTTTTAATTTTAAAGTCAATAGCTGTCAATGGGGCCAGTTCCAATTTTTCCATTTCCCACCGAAATCTTTGGCTTGCTCTTAAAAGGAATGTGAGTCATGCTGTTGTGGATTTTTTTAGTCATGTTGTTGTAACTGTCAACGCACAAAGGACACAACGTCATCAGAAGATTCATGGTTATGTGTGTTGTTATGGATGGTTATTTTGCCTTCATGTCCTACATCGACAAAGAACACTTTATTGATTCTTCTATTGGACTCTAGATACATGGAAACATTTCACATTGAACTTCCTCTATACAAGACATACTGTTTCAAACCTTCAGCTACCACACGCTAGAAGGTCTGTTAATCAAAGCCACTGTAAACATGCCTTTCTGATCACATTTAGTGTGACACACAGGCCTTAAGGTACAAACAGTTGGCTTAATTTATGCTTGGTCACATAACTCTCTTGACATTTGTCTTTTGATGAAGATTACTTTGCTGTACCCCACATTTACCTTGGCCACAGTTTGTTGCAATACAGCGAAATGATTAATTGCAGCGTTGAAAGCCTTTTCCACACCACAGGGTCAGGTTTCTTATGGATGCACAAAGAAATTGAATCAAATGTTAAAAAATAGAATCCAGATATATATTTGTGTCATATTACTGACAATATGTCCCGTCAGATCATGTCCTGCCAGATGTCCTGCCTTCTGCTTTCTTTGTGTTATGTTAAACTCAAAGTCACATCAAGAAAAAGCAACTGGAACCTCTGAGCTGGAAAATGGCCAGTTTTGAAGAAAATTTGGATCGTGCAACAAGGCGGGCCTGCTTGGCTCTTTTTCGGGGAATGATTCTAAAGACTTATGTCTATGGCATTTACTCTTTAACTGGGACAGTTTAGTACCAATTGGGGGGAATTTGCTATGGACAAAATACACACGGCAATACACTGGTAAGAGCAAATTACATTTTAACCAGACCTCATGTTACAGTGCGGTGGAGATCACTAAGGTCTATGTAAAAGAGACTTCAGATATGGTATTAGGGGACCACTAAAGTCTATATAAAAGAGCCTTCAGATACAGTATTAGGGGACCACTAAGGTCTATATAAAAGAAACCTCCGATACAGTATTAGGGGACCACTAAGGTCTATATAAAAGAGACTTCAGATATGGTATTAGGGGACCACTAAGGTCTATATAAAAGAGACTTTAGATATGGTATTAGGGGACCACTAAGGTCTATATAAAAGAGACTTTAGATATGGTATTAGGGGAGCACTAAGGTCTATATAAAAGAGACTTCAGATATGGTATTAGGGGACCACTAAGGTCTATATAAAAGAGACTTTAGATATGGTATTAGGGGACCACTAAGGTCTATATAAAAGAGACTATAGATAAGGTATTAGGGGACCACTTAGGTATATATAAAAGCATCCAAAGAGTACCATGTCATGGGACCTTTAAGAGTCATACATACACTGATATTGTCGCTTGCTTTAGCCAGTGGTGAAAGAATGTACTGTAAGTCTTAAGCTTCACAATCACTCCCTCATCCACTTCTTCATATATGACAGATACTAAAACAACAGCCTTTGTTGTGATCAATAAATCCAGATCTGAGATACTTGTGGCTCATTGCCATTTTGCGTCATCACTGACAGGTGTGTAGTGTGACCCAACTGAAATTTAGCTCCTAGTAAATGTAAGGCAAGGCAAGGCAGCTTTATTTGTATAGCACATTTCAGCAACAGGGCAATTCAAAGTGCTTAGTGGTTTATAAACTAGCAAAAGTACTTTTAAATCAATTCTTTGAGGCACAGGAAGCCAGTGTAAAGACTTCAGAACTGGAGTGATGTGATCCAGTCTCTTGGTCTTAGTGAGGACTCGAGCAGCAGCGTTCAGAATCAGCTGCAGCTGTCTGATTGATTTTTTTAGGAAGACCTGTAAAGACCCCGTTACAGTAGTCAAGTCTACTGAAGATGAAAGCATGGACACGTTTTTCCAAATCTTGTTGACACATAAGACCTTTAACCCTTGATATATTCTTAAGGTGATAATAGGCTGACTTGTGACTAATTGTCTTAATGTGGCTGTTAAAATTCAGGTCAGAGTCCATGATTACACCAAGATTTCTGGCTTTATCTGTTGTTTTTAACATTGTTGTTTGAAGCTGAGCGCAGACTTTTAATCGTTGCTTTTTTGTTCCAAAAACAACCACCTCAGTTTTCCTTCATTTAATTTCAGAAAGTTCTGGCACATCCAGCCGTTAATTTGGTCAATGCACTTAGTCAGTTTTTGTATTGGACTATATTCCCCTGACGGTAAGGTTTTGTAAATTTGTGTGTCATCCGCATAACTATGGTAACTGATTTTGTTGTTTTCCATAATCTGAGCCAGTGGAATCATGTAGGTGTTAAACAGAAGAGGCCCCAGAATGGAGCCTCGGGGAACTCCGCACGTCATATTTGTACGCTCAGATGTATAATTACCTATTGACACAAAGTAATCCGTATTCTTTAAGTAGGATTCAAACAAGTTTAGTACTGAGCCAGAAAGGCCAAACCAGTTTTCCAATCGGTCTAGTAATATGTCATGGTTGACCATGTCAAATGCAGCACTGAGATCAAGTAATACTAAGACTGAAATTTTGCCATTATCTGTGTTAAGGTGGATGTCATTAAAGACTTTGACAAGAGCCGTCTCAGTGCTGTGGTGTGGTCAGAAACCCAACTGAAAGGTATCAAAACTGTTGCTTAGTGACAAGAAATGGTTGAGTTGTTGAAAAAACGCTTTTTCAATGATTTTACTTAAAAACGGAAGGTTGGATATCGGCTTACAGTTGCTAATTAGTGACGTGTCTAGGTTGTTCTTTTTTAAGAGTGGCTTGATTACTGCAGTTTTCAGGGCCTGTGGAAAGATTCCTGACAGAAGAGACGTTTTTCACAATCTGTAGAAGATCAGAAGCAAAACAATTCTAAACATTTTTGAAAACTCCCGTTGGTAGAATATTAAGGCAACAGGAGGAGGTTTTAAAGCACATTTCATTGCATTGTGGGATTGTTGGCAAAAAGAATCGTGTTCACGCCATGGAAACTACTTTTTAATCATATGCTTCTCATGCAGTGTAAAATCTTGATTGTAAAAGTGACTTCCTAGAGCTATAACAATGTGTAAGTCTGAACATTTCCCACAGTGGGCTAACGTTTACTAGCCAGGCTAATGTTTTCCACAGCCTTTGTACTAACCTAAAGTCCTAAACACATCCCTGACCTTCAGCAAGTCTGCACTAGATGTTGATATTGATATTCTTATCTGCCTCTGCCTCTGGGCAGCAATGCATACTAATTTCCCCCCAAATGTCGAAGTGTTCATTTAATTGTGTCAAGTTGGAAAATTCAACTGTTGACAAACCAACAGCAACACCAACAGTACAGCTTACACTTTCCCATCAAGATCCACAAAGCAGAGGAGTGGCACCAACACACATAAAAACAGGCTTAATAGTCCACTCACCATTTCCGTAAATGCTAAAAACACCATCAAAGCAAAAAGGACCCAGTGCTCCCAACAAATCAATATTAGTCCCACGGCATAATGTGGCCAGTGTAACAGGTTGACTGTTGAATGCAAGATAATTAGGTTTTCAGTTGTTTTTAAAGAAGACACAGTTTGTTTCTTAAGGCAAGTGGCTTCAAAGTTTTGCGGCCCTGATTGAAAATGCTCTAATGTCTTTCATTTCTTATCTAGACTTTTTAACTGTATGCATTCTGTACTGTAGATTAGGAGTTAAAAGCTCCCTAACAGCGACTGCAGACAGCCAATTTGTTGTGAAGAAATGATCTTATAAGGCTAAAAATGGATAGGAAGGCAACATACAAAGCCAAAATCTCAGTTCTCTAATTGACATACGGCTCTGTTTTCTGTCAGCTGTTGATAGGCGAAGGTAAATAAACAAATGGAGCTTTTTTTAATTTAAGTGAGCACAATTGATTGACAGTGTGTGAGATTCTTTGGTTCTTTTCAAATGAAACCGGGGGAAAATAACTGTATTCACATAACAGGTATTAGGCCACATTTACATAAGCACTACATTAGTAGTCAAGTATTGTATCTTCACAACTATCTGTGATATCATTCATAATTACATCTGCCTGTGAAGTATGCTCTCTATTCTCAAATGTATGGTGGAAGAATGTCGCTGCTATCCAAACAGACACTTTAGTTTAGAAATAATACACACTCAAGCAAACAGTACAGTACAGTGCACTCACCCCCACCCTTCCACCCACCAAGCCACTACACTACAAATGGCATAGATGTACAACGGCACATATGCAAGCCCTGTCGCACAGTTCACAGCAGATACCAGTCATTTGTAAGTAGCAAGCACAGTTTATCTAAATTACATTGCAAGATGGAATATGCCAGTGCAATCTCTCAGAAAGAATTATACAAGATATACAGATATAAATTACTGTTTGGCTTCTCCCTGCCATGCTCTGCCTGCACCTCCTTCTGGGCGTTCTTTATCCTGCCTGGAGCAGCAAACATTATTTTTTCCCAACTTGTATATACCATTTAATGATAGGCTGATTAATTGGGCCAATTAATGATATTGTGAGATAATTGAAAAGGCTGATTAACAAAAAATGTCTGCAGACACATCTGACACACATGTTGCAATGTGTTGTGTCAATTTCTTCATTCTACAGACAGATGTCAGCGTCATGGTAGCAAGCCTTCAACCAGCTAAGCTAGCTTACAGGGCTTGAAAACCATTGTATGGATGTCCCCCGCCCCGACCCGTGGGCCTTTGCTGCATGTCTTCCCCCTCTATTTCCCCTTTCCTGTCTTCAAGCTGTCCTGTCAATTACAGTAAAGGCCGTTTTTAATTATTATGAAATTGTTGTATTTTATCAGATGCAAAAAAACGCATTATGTACTGTTTGGTGATGTCAGAGTACTAAAGTTGTATTGAATTGCATCTAGGTTTTGCATTTGTGTGATCTCTGTGCATGTACTGTATGTACTTTGTGTGTGTGCGATGTTTGTGTACTGGTGAGTAACAGTAGGTGTGTGCACCTCTCAGCTCCAACTTGCCTGAGTTATGTGAGGTTATGTGAGAAGTGTAAGGTATTCCAAGAAGCCCAAAGCAGTTCCATAAAAAACTAAATCCTCAAGAAATGATGGTGAGCAGGGTTGGGGTTAATGTTTGTGAAGGTCGAGAAGAGGAAATAGGAGAAGGGAAGAGGAAATAGCGATTGATACCACATTGCTCTCTTTCATTCCAGCCAGAAAGTGCACTGTTTTTACCAGCGGCTTTCATTTTGTCATTAGTCTCTATCAGCACCCGTCTGTTAGTGTTAGTGTGTGTCAGAGAGCTATCTCTGTTGCTCTCCCTGGTTTGATGATGGAGAGGTAATTTCAGCTTTATGACGGTACGACTCTAATGATGAGGATGGGAGAGCTGATATCATCTGAAGGTGGGTAACAGGGAAAAATACTTTGTGCGTTCCTGTGTGTGTACATGAAAGCCCACATCTGTGTATTTCCTCTGTGTGTGTATACACACGCGTATGAGCGAGCGTATGAACATGTGTGTGTGTGTGGAAACAGGATAGGGTCCAAACTCCTACTGCTGGCCCCATCACTGAATGGGCTGTTAATGGAGAGTAATGAGGGAGTCCTTTCATGGCAGATGTGCCCTCTCTGCAACTCTGTTTTACCCCGAGACAGTAAAGCTGACCCAAGCGAGACATCAGCAGGCAAGCAGACGCTCCCTGCTCTGAATAAGCTTTGCATGTGTTGTGGGAATTTGGATCGTTTGTTCGCTAAGTTTGCCTCACATTGCTGTACCCCAGGAAGTAAGAGTAAGTATCATTTCGACATAGCACCTAGAGTCACATTAAGTGACAAAAGCCTTGCCAGTGTCAGCCAGGCCCAAAATCTGTTAGAGGGCCATCTTCTTCACTGGAGTGTGAAATTATTTTAGCTCTCTGCTCATTATAGGATTTTAAAATGCATTATAGTTAGCTTTTATGGTGTGCCGCGGCATTAATTCAATTTGCCCCATTCACGCTTTCCTATTATCACGTTCAGTTCAAGCTACAGGGGAAGGAAGCAGCTGAGCTGTGCTCCCCAGTCTTATCTCTAAAGGATATAAAACTACACTACCCAGCTCAATCAGAGCCAGCCCAGACTGCTCCATCCCTTCATCCACTATTCCTCTGTCTCCCCCTCTCCTTTTATCCAAATGCTGCTCCCTGTGGCGACCTCCATCTCTCTTTCCATCCTCCATCCCTCTCTCCATTTCCTCCTGAGCTGGTGATTGATGGGGGTTGTCCTCGGAGCCTTTTTCGATATCTTTCCATAGAAGCACATACACAGGCAAAGAAGCACAAACACACACAGACACAGCCCATGCACAGTCACATATGCCAACACACAGATACCAACACATACACACACACACACACACACATACTGTACACACACACACACACACACACACACACACACACACACACTCACACACAACTAGCCAGGGCCAGACAGAAGCAACAGAGGGAGACTCAGAGGTGTAATGGGAAAACAAGCTACAGTGTATGGGGGAGACAGCATTAATCTATCACTGAAACCAAAACCTGGGTCTGGGTTTGTTTTGCACACCAGGGAGGGAGGCATTCTGAGAACACCCTATCACTGTCTGTTATTGTGCGAAGGTAAAATAATGTGTTGCATTATTGCAAATGTATTTCTAATACAGCAGATCAGTACGGAGCAGCCGACTCTGACAGTGTTCCTCCAAAAATATGGGTTGTCCATTGTCTGCATTACACACACACACACACACGATACACACTGCACTAGTCAAATGCATTAAACTGTAACTCAGCATGTGACTGCGGTCTAGCTTATGGGTAATGGTGGAAGAGGAAGAGAGGACGAGGATAAAGTCCTCATTTAGATATCTAATCCAGTGAGCAGTCTGTCCCATATGGACCATCATCTCCCGTCATTAGCAGCAGGCCAGCAAGATTAAAGATCAATGTTTATCACCCACTGTGTGCGGGAGAAAGCAAGTGTTTAACTCCCCCACCTCATCACAATTTATCACAATATCTGCTATCAGAGCTATGTTAACAACGGAAAGCTATGATTATGTCTAACATATGCAGCAAATACCAATATTAATCAACTTTAATGCCCCAAATCTGTGATAATGTTAATATGCATATTTTTATGTAATGCTTCATCAGTAGGATTTACTGTAAATACATGGTGATCTCGCACTCAATCAAAATATTAAGACAGGCTGAGTGAGTGGAACTTTGAGCGCATGATCATTCATGCGCCTAAACGAACATTTAGGGACAAATCCTCAATTTAGTGTTTGACAGGCGCAGCTATTTCTCAGTCAGAGACATCCATCAAATCCAAGTTAACAACATTCAAACAATTCATTGTTGGAATGACTTGATTAAATAGCAGCGATAGCGCAGGGGCAGAAAGGGCAGCAGTAATTATGAGCCGATAACTTGTGAAAAATGACTTGCACATAGTCTATACATTGTCATTTTTTAAATCTTTCTCATGTTAGGTAAAACGGGTTATAAGAGCTGCTGCACACTCACATCTGGATCGTTAATGTGTGGCAGTGGCACGTGTATACAGTATGTGTTTCCAAGGCTGGCACCACAAACAACACAGCAGCATCCTTATCCCATCCTTCTCAGCACATCATAAGACTGTAGGGACCATATGGTCTGATTAGTCCACAGAATTAAGCCCTACACTGTCGAGGCAGAGAGAAAGATAGAAAAAGAAAGCTGTGCATGTTCACTGGTTTCTGCCGAGAACAGACACAAAATTGGTAGCTGGAACTAAAAAAAGAAGGAAACCCTTACACTCACACGCTCCACATGCACACACAGTTTGGAACAGATATAAGAGAAAAGTCCAAAGAAGAACATAAAGGCATACAATAAACATTCAAAGCCAGATCCCAAAACAAGCAGGAACAAAAATGGTCTTTTGTATGTCCCCCTTTGTGGTGTTTAGACCCTCTGTTTGCATATCTCTCTATAAATCTGCAACTCTCTCACAGACACACACACACACACATCCAGAGTTACATTTGAAAATATCCTTATACCAGCCTTTGTAGCTCATGCTCTGTTATGGATGCTCATCAGCCCCGAGAGGCACTACAATGTCTCTGCATCAAAAACACCTGCCGCTGTAATCAGCCGTCCACTGGCTGTGATGGAGTTGTAGACCGCCTCCCTGTTTCCTGGAACTGATTAAATAACTGAACCGTAACATGAGCGTCGTCTTCAAACACATCTTTTAATCCGAGCTGCAGTCCTTTTGCCTTCTACATAGCATTTTTGATCGCCAAGCAGACTTAAAAAGTCTTGTTTTTCATTCTAACATATCTTTCTGCATGGCAGTCATTTTCATCTTTTCAACAAAACTCACACTGTGAAAATTGGTGTCGCGCAATTATGTCAATTTGTGCAATTTGTGCGCTTCACTCCGAAGCAAAGTTCATGGCATGTCAAAACATCTCACTAGGCAACTTGGCCAGCCATGTGATCTTTTTTTCCTGCGTTAAAACTCTTGTTCACAGTTAACCCGACGTGGCTTTCAAAGTTGTCTGCGTCCTGTGTATTTATCAGTGCCTCTTTGAGTCACAGACAGCGGAGCTGCAACCATTGTTATGCTCAGTTAATTGGACCTTTGGGTACAATAGGTTGAGAAATTCAAGACCAAGTAGATAAATAAGCACAAGCATTGAATTCCCATGACATAACCCAGCGCTAGGACCAATTTCCCCTTGCCCATTCTGGCGGTCTTGTCTGAAAGGCTGATTCATTAGAGTGCTTCAGGACCGTTCTATCAGCACTTCGACTCAATCACACACCTACCTCTCCGCCAGTTTGTAAACTAACAGCAACAGTCTGCCACAGCCTGTTCTGCGACATATAAATTGTTGTTTATAGTGATGTTTTGTGACTGGGAGCAAAACAGCTCCTGTGTAATCAATAACACAAAATCAATTTGGCTCTTTGGGGGAAAACCACAGAGAGGCTATCCAGCATGCAAAGGTGGAGCAAAAAAAACGTTTTAAATGGATGGAGAGAAGGGCAGTGATGCAGGACCCCACCACTGAAATAAACTGCTACTGCGTTCATTACAAATGATTCCAAATTTGGCAAACACAATAGCAAAAGATTCAATCACGTCAACAAAACCCTCAAACATTTGTCTCCCACTAAGTTGGTGTCAGCCCATCAGGAATTAGACTGAATAAAACTGAACCTTCTCAGTTGGCAATAATCTCCTTGTACAATGTGCAAGTCATCCTCATTTATCACACAGGTAGACACCAGGTTGCGTGGGGGCATTCTGGGAATTTGTGCTGTTGGAGGTCAGCAAGACATTTACCTGACAGCGCCTGCCTCCGTGCAATGTCTGGAGTTGACAATGCCTGTGGTAATGGGCATCAATAATGCAGACCCTTAGCCAGATAAAAACTCCCTGTCGCCGTGACTGTTCTCGTAGCACTGCAGCACTCACATCTCCCACATCTCCCACATCTCCCACATCTCCCACCACACCTCACACAACAAGCTTGTGTAATTTATATGGGTCGAGTGTTGGGGTTTCTGCTGTAATAAGATATACATTGCTCATGTAAACAGAATAATGGACATATAGTATGCACTTGCTCATTTCACATCTCCGGCTCTATAATTATGTTTTTGACTTATATCAACATAGCTTGCTCTGAAAGCAGCAAAAACACACAAATATATTTCTTCCTCCTCTAGTTGCATTGGTAGATCTGCCAGTTTGATCTGGTATGATGGTCGATACTGACCTTATCAAGCAGACTGGATGTGACTGATTCACATCAAACACAGTTTCTGACATTGTCATTATAATGTCATGACAAAATAAGGTGTTTCTGCTGTAACACTTCACTTGATGTTTTCTACATAAGAGTGAGATGGCATTGTCACGAATCATGACACTCCCATGACACTGTCATGACACAGTCATGACGCATGGACCCTAGCCCTAATAATAACCATAACTTGTCATGACAAATCTGAATGACACGTATTAAAAATGTGTTATATCATAACTGTTTATGACTTGTTTATAATGTTTTATGACATGTTCATGACAGTGTCATGTCATGGTTATGTAGAAAACTTCAAGTAAAGTGAAACCGTTTCTGCTATCAGTTATATTCGTTAAGTCACAACAGGTGAGTTTTGAGTGTGACACAGCACTCCATGTAAAGTGTCCTCCAAAGAAAAAGAACAGCATCAGTGTTACCTTACATAAAAAATTATCTTGGTGAGTTCCAGGTTTAAATTTGGATCAATTAGGGATTTGCCTGTTGCCATGGTTATTGACATCCTAATCAGAATTCAAAGTCTTTGGGTTTCTTTTTTTCAGTTTTTTTAAGAAGGGAAATTACAGGCAACAGTGAATGTGGGAGAGAGAGAGAGAGAGAGAGAGAGAGAGAGAGAGAGAGAGAGATGCCAGTGCCTACTGGAGCCTCCACCCCCCTGTAAAAGCTTTGAATATATATTCAAATACTTTTTACTGAAGCTTCCAAGCCCCACAATGATATTCAGGACAGCCCTGGGATACTTACTCTGTATCGGCAGCTACAGTTAAGGTATTGTTTCGGGTGAGGACACACAATATTCTGTCTTTTTATCTCTCCATCTTCTGCTCTCTCTCTACATGCCATTCCAAAGGACAGGTCATACTTTTTCCCCTCATCTTCCCTTCATTTGCCCTCCCAACAATCTTCAGACAAATACTAGCACACATTGCCCTTTGCACAGCTGTACAGCTCTATATTTTCTTCCCACCCCCGTGTGCCCTGTAGCCACCCACTCTACTACAGACTAGAGTACATGCACACCTCATTCCCCTCCTGCCAGCCCCAATAGTTTCTCACTTCTGCCCTGTAACCATCCGACAATTATGTTTCACCAAGCTGACCTCTCATAGGCAGTATACAACTCCCTGCCTCTGATCTGGCTGCCCTTTACTTATCTTCAGTAAAGCTTATAGGCACGCTGGCAAAAACAATCTCACACAGACATGCATTTACACACTCTTTCCATCTTTTTCTGCCTCCTTTCTTCCCTATGTCTCTCATTCTTTTGTCACCTTTGCCTGACTTTACCTTCTTGATCTTAAAGTCATGCTCAGTGACCATGCCCCCAGCATTACAGCTTGTCCCGACCTTTCTGTGGCTCTAATAGAAGTGTATTGTATACCCACTTTAAATATCTCTTCTACATGTGCAGGAGAGCTACTTTCCTTCCTCTCCCTGCTCTTGTTCCCTGAGCTTAATCCCATCTTTCGAAAAGAGAAAACTGTGGCACACACGCACTTCTCTTCCCTCCTATATGGCATCAGATACATGCTAGGACTATAGAGAAGAGGGAACTGCAGGGTGGTTGCTTAGACACATCCATTTGATATCTGAGAAACCACAGAGCAGAAATCAAATGCTGCAGGCATGTTACAGCTTCACAGTATGTTGTTGGGCAACAAATCTCAGATTCTTTGCTGCAGGGAATCTGGATATTGAAAGGACAATCATAACATTGAACACAATCACAGAGTGATGCACAAACAAATGTGCACAGTTAGATATGTACATGGGGAAAATAAATCCTCATGTACATGCACATGCAACAACACACATGCTCACAGAACACACAGGCATCATAAAGCATCAGCACCATGGGCATTTTTACTAAATTGAATAAATGCACACTGCTTTTTGTGAAATTGTTTTCTACTTAAACAAACAGCCCCACAGTCACAAATTACAAACAAAAATGAGATTGGGTCTCAATTCATTTCACATCACAAGAGGGATATGCAAATATTGTGGGGGGGGGAGGAAAAATAAACGATTATGAAAGGGGAAATTGGACTAAAGACAGCATGACGCAAGATGTTGACTATGAGACAGGGACAGGAAGAGAGAGGACAGAGAGAGAGAGAGAGAGAGACAGAGACAGAGAGAGAGAGCAGCATAAGGTTCCCTGACAAAACAGGCTGGGAAGAGGTGATTACCACAAGCTGAATGCCACCCTGCCCACAGATACCTAAAGGAGAGGGAGAAACCACTCCAATGCCCCCCACTCCAACTCACAAAGGACTGCACCACAAGTTCAATACTCCTCCTAACCTGTCAAATACCATTAACAGATTCCTATTCAGGTGCGAAAAAAAAGTATTCTCCGGATGGGACATCCAAAAGCACAAAAACAATCCCCACTACTACAAATCTGAACTGACGTCCTCTGTGGGCCAGCAAAAATCCTTTACAGGAAGAGCTGTAGAGGTCCCACACTCCCTCTCCTCAAAAACAACATAACCAGTTTCTGTGAGTTGTGAGTCATGGCCTACTTACGTACCTTTTTTTTTTTCTTTGTATATGCTGGTTTGATACACAGCTATGCCAGAAAAATATCACTTCATTATATTCTGTGGAGATTTGTGGCGAACTGAATACAATTTAGATGGTAAATATGTCTTCAACATTAGCAGGGGATCTAGTCAAGGTGAAAAGGAGGTGTACTTCCATGGGTCCCTGAGCAAGAACTGACTCCTTAGGCAAACAAGATGATACTACTGTACACTAAATCTGATGCATCAGAGTGAGAAAAAGTTAGGTGTTAAAGTTGTCAGGGGGTCCTGCTGAGATCCTGTCTATGTACATGCAGTAAAGTCCTAATTAGATCCCAATCCGCTAAAAATGTCTCACTATGATCTCTGAATAAGTTGAGCTATCTGAAAATAATGACCCATGAGAATTATTTACACAGTGGTGTGGTGGCCTAGAGGTTAGAGAAGAGAGTCAGTTCAATCCCCAGACCAATAGGATAAAATGAATAAAATCTGGGTGGGGAAAGTGAAAGAGCAGCGCTTGTCCCTCATTACCACCACTGAGGTGCCCTTGAGCAAGGCCCTTAACCACCACCGCTCCAGTGGAGCTGCTCACTGTGGTTGTACTGGGCCGCTTCCAGCTGTTAATTAGGGGCAGGGGGAAAAATTGATACATAGATAGCATAGTATTGCAATATTTTCTGTAGCAATACTGTATTGATTCCCAGGCTCCAAGTATCGATCTTTTATTATATATGTGTTGGTCTGCTTGACAATCCCATGTTACAGCAATACAATTTAAATGATATGAACAAACAGAGAAATGTATCTTTTTAGATAAAACAGATGTTAACAAAGTTTCCTTTTGGGGGACATCATTTGAAATTGGGAAAAATTAGATGTTGGAAAAAAGGTGATAAATTGCAAAATATCGCAGAATATTGCAATATGTTTAAAGTCGTAATAATATCGTATCGTGGCATAAGTATCGTGATGATATTGTATCGGGAGGCGTTTGGTGATTCCCACCCCTAGTGTGAATGTGTGCAACTGTGTGAATGTAATCAAGGCGTTCCTGCAAAAGAGAGGCTGCCTTTCAGTGAACCTCCCCTGAATAAATTCAGGTTAAATAAAAAAATTAAATAACAAACACAACCTAATTTTCTCATTACGTTAAAAAAAAGTTCGGAGCGGGATCAGTAATAACTCAAAAGAAAAAGAAATTAAGTGAAAATGTTTGTTTTGTTTTGGCAAAAGAGAAAGTAATTCCTGACTTTGTGGGTGTAATTAAAAACTAAGTGGTGTAATAATGAATCACAGCGCCGTGAAGGTAATATGTAATATAAGAATATTACTTGAGAAGTATGCAAGAGTAAAGAATAATCCCCAACTGGTTAAGCGATGTCATTGTTCACGCGAAGCAGTCATATGTGACACTAATACATTGCATGATTACATTAAATGGCCAATTTCTGCAGAAATTGGCAATAACAACGATGAGTAATTACATCAGATATGAGCAGATATGGCAAATTATTTTAATTATATTCATGACTTTGAGAACTAACCACATTTTAGTGCATGTAGGTCCATGTATCTTTTTGTAAACTGCATCTCCTGGACAAAATGTGTTCAACCTACTGTTGTTACACTATCTGTTTTTATAGTAAAACGTGTTGGCATATTAAGCCCATTAAAACCTTATTATACAACATTTATTTAAATAAAGCAGTTTGGTAAGCACATGTCAACAACGACGGACCCATGCTGATCAATCCAGTACTGCTGTTCCATCTCCCCCATCTCTGCAGTGTGCCAGAATAATTTACCTGAGATATTTAAGTATCAAACTAGACTTTTTTAATCTCCATTTGAACAGCACGAATAACCGCTCCACTTGATGGCTCTAATCATAACAATGTACCCACTGCAACCTTATTAACATAAGAAAGCCTCACACCAGTGTGATTAGCATTTCATGCCCACATTAAACAGCTAATGCAGACATTCACTTCACATTTAGTAAATCTGCATTCACCAGTTAATAAGCGCATGTACTCTTTTTCCCCACAACAACACTGTAACAAACATTCTTGGAATCATCCAGGAGAGCAAACATTAGGAAGTGAAGCCTGTTAACAGGGAATCAATAAGGTACATGTTTTCATATAGGAAAGAACATACAGTCTGGCTTCATAGTGATAGTGGTAATAGTAGTGTTGTGATAAAAGTAGGGGGAGCAGCAGTTGTGGTGGTGTAGAAGAAGAGGACCAAACACAAGATTTTTCCTCAGTATTGGTTACTCTGTGCCGGAATGAAAGTGACATAAAATGACAGGAAGACACAACAATCGAATGACAACAACAACAAAGAAGACCTGCACTGTTACAAAGGCACAGGTAGTACTTGGCACATATCAGCGTTGTTTTTGAGGCCATGTTTTGTCATGCAGTGGCGCTTGTGTTAAAGTGTGTCTATTATTTTGTCCAGCCCTTGTATGTGAATAATGTAGTAAATACTGTGATTGTTATTGCGGCCCACTTAAATATTCTTAGAACGGCAGGCAGACTGCAGCCTGCCAGTGCTTTCTGCTTGACATTCAGCAGGTGACTGTCAGCACCACGGACAGCTCTGTGCTACGGAAAGTTCACGGTGGGAAAATAAGTTGAAACGCTGCAACACATGGGGCCTTATTAAAACTGTTGTTATCATACCTGGGGTCAATTTCAGTACAACCGCACAGTCTCACACTTGCATACAAACAAACACGTACAAAGACACTACACATACAAAGCATCTCACTCTTTCTTTTCTCTTTCTTGTCCAGAAGCTTCATTATCTATATAAGACAGACCACGAATTTATTGCAACATCCAAAAAAGCCCACATGCCACGGTAAAAAGCAAGTTCACATGGGTGATTAGGTCAAATCTCTGAAATATATATATATATATATATATATATATATATATATATATATATATAATATAAATAAATATATACATATATATATATATATATATATATATATATATATATATATATATATATTTTTTTTTTTATTTATTTATTTTTTTAAACTGCTAAAATGGACTCCTTCCCTTTAGAGAGTATTCAGGGATTGGGAATGAGACAAGCAGAAGAAAGGCCTGTCCTCCCAGACTCCCGTCAGGATTCTGTCTGGAAAGCTGTAGTCACAGAATAAAGGACATGCCATGTCTTTGATCAGGAGATGAGAGTTTTGCAGGTGAGAGAGGTAAAATGGAGGATGGTATCTGAATATCTGTCAGGCTAGAGCGGCTTATTTCTTTCATGCATCTGTGCAACAAAAAAACTGTCAGAATTCTGACTATTTTTGCTCTCTCTCTCTCTCTCTCTCTCTCTCTCTCTCTCTCTCTCTCTCTCAAATTCTCTCTCTGAAAAAAACTCTAGACTCCCCATAGCAAGAATGTGTCCCAATCAGGCATGCAATTACAATCTGAAACATGCTGTGCAATGTAACAGCAGCAGGCAATTCAAGTAAAAACAGCACACACCCTTTCCTGCACACTGTCTAGCTCAATTACAAAGCAAATCATTTTGATTCCTTGTTTTCAGTTTCTTGTTTTTTTTTTTAGTCAAACTTTCAGAGGAGCAAAAAAAAAAAAACTGATACGCATTTTTAGTTTCAGCGTTCCTCCGAGAATTTGAGAGGTTGCCTGACTGTGGCAGTGCTACATCAAATCCCGGGGACTAGAGAGTGAATGAGAGGAGGATTAGAGGGGTAATGCCAGTAGATGAGAGGGAGCGAGGGTCGCAGTGGTTTGCCACTCTGCAAGGATTAGCTCTGAAAACAACTTCACAGTTGCAAACCGTCAACCAAGGACATACTTGAAATGGTTCAAAAACTGATTTTTTTTTTTGAATTTCTGGTACAAATTAACTTGTAGTGTTCAATCATAATTGAAATGTATCATCATAAGAAATTGGAGAAAAAAAATACTGAAATACATAAAACAAATTGCACTGACTGACTGCATTGCTGGAGCTCATACTTCAGGTATGTGGGTGAATAGATGATAATGAGGCACACCTGTGGAATGAGCCTGTGCTGCAGCTACTGTACACTGACAGCCCTGTCTGGATGTGATGGATATGTCAGGCCTGCTGAAGGCCGATGTGTCCAGATGGCAGCACATTTTTACCATGTGCATGTAATGCGCAACATGCCATTAAAATAGGGCATCATCCCCACAATGCAAATTATTCCAGGGGAAAGTGGGGGTGGCGCATGAACTAACTTATGTGCGGATTAATGGAGGAATATTCTACACACCTCGTTTATCCTGAATCTTAACAGTGAGCTCCAGGAAAGGCTCTGTCTCCCTATCCAGCCTCGTGCTTATGGTGATATCTCCACTGTCGCGGCCCACGGTCACCGGAGAGCTCTCTGACTCTGGGTAAACCAACTCGTAGGTGGCTGACTGAAACCTGCTGGGGCTCAGGCTAGTTATGACGGAGCCGATGCTGGCATCTTCGGACACGTTGAGGGAGACCATTGTGCCGGGGTCAAGTAACGCCCTCGGCGACCGTCCTCCCCTCCCTGAGCCCGCCAATTCAGCCGGACGCGTCGCCCACCGCTGTGGAGCAATAGTAACCACTACACCTTTACTGGTCAGGGGCGGCCATCCGTGATCTCTGGCGAAAACATAGAATTTGACTTCAGAGGGGAGACCCAGGATAGAGTCAACCAGCAAAACGTCCCCTGTTTTCGGGACAACATAGAAACTGCCATTTTTGGGGACGGAAATGTATGTCAACTCTGCGTTGTTGCCGCTGTCGGCGTCGACAGCCTCCAGCCTGTAGACCACGCTACGGAGAGCGGTGGTGTCATCTAAAGTTATGTGAACGGTGTCTGCACTGCGAAAAGTCGGTTCGTGATCGTTAGTGTCCAAAACGTCCACTTTTACCGACGCAACCTCGAAGACGACAGACTCCGACACGCAGGTCTGGCAACACAGACCCACGCTCAGCAGGTATTCGGAGCGAGCCTCTCTGTCTAAAACCCTGCAAGTTTTTAGCAACATATTTCCCCGCTTGTGGTGGGCGAAAGTGCGGAAATCTTCGCTGCCGTTTCCGTACAGTTTGAAGTGCATGCCGGAGACTGGGCACCATTTTTGCGCGTTGATGCGCCTCACCGGAATGCTCAGTCCGTTTACTTTAGAAGCCGTCGGGGAGTTCTCAAAAACATGCCCGTGAAAGAAAGGCAGTGGTTCCCGTGTTTGATATCCTGCAGCCGGCGTCAGAAGGCACCATAGCAAAACACTCCAAATCATGTTGGTGGCAAGTTATGTACCTCCAAGCGACTCAGTTGGGTTGGTAGAAAAGCATTAAAAAAGAAAAAAGAAACACCTAAGAAACATTTCCTTCATAGTTATCCACGAAATAATCCTTCCAGGAGACCCCTCTCAACTTACAGCTTTTTTCATCCTGGGAGATCCGAGTCTTGGCTCCATGTAGCACGGCTGCGTGCAGGCAGTCCACACTGCGCTGCAGGCTGTATGTCTGGATTCGTACCCAGCGTTCAGCACCGGACAGCGCCAAGCGCGGGGGCGTGGCGGCGCGCGGGGACGGAGCTCCTCGGCGAACCCCACCCTGTGTGCTGGTCAGGAGGGTCCCCGCCTCAAAGCTCTCAGCGCCGGCTGAGCCTGTGCACACGCAGTAAGAGCCTTCCTCGCTGTATGCCACCGCCTGCCACAAATCCGCTCTCAGCTTGAAGAATGTTGTTAGAGAGAGAATCACTCATCCTTCATGTCCAGAGAAAGTCGAGTAAAGACATATCCCTCGTTTAGTGCTATGTCTAGAAACCAATACTGGCTCCAGTGAAGCAGTTAGGACTATCTTGCTCAAGAACACACCTACAGTTGTTGTTGTTGTTGTTGTTGTTGTTGTTGTTGTTGTTGTTGTTGTTGAAGGAGAATTAACTGCTGCACTGCACTCATCTTCTCCCTGACTGACCCACAACCTTCTGGTCACAAGTCCCCTGAAAACTGTAGTTTGCAGTTCCTTCATTGCATTGCAGTTCTGCAATCACGGTCCATGTATAGCTTGAAGAAATTCCAAAACGCATTGATATAAATGCAATTGCAAAGATCTGCGCTGTTAAACTGTGTAAAGATGATGATTTAAGACAGCCTAGGCTGCGTACGTCTTTGCAGCCAGTGTTATGTGCACACCACTGTTCATATTAACATTGTCATCCTGAATGCTCTTCCTTTCCCTTTGTACTTTGCTATCCTGCCAGGCACCCAGAGCACTATAACCCTAATCTGTAGGTGTCTGCTGCTAATTCCCACAGACTGCACACTTCCAATTCCCTTTCCTTCTCTGACAAGCCAGAAGACTAAATATTACATGGACTGGAAGGCTCTGAATTGTCAAAAAGATAAGGAAATAAAGGGCTAGAGAGCACAGCTGTACGCTCTATTGAGTTTGTCTCCCATTTTATGTCAACCTTTACTTTAGACATGCATCGATCAATATTCATGTTCATTGAGGTGTGATGTTCAATGCCATGCCTCCGCTCACACATAGGCTACATCTGTATTCAGTTTGGAAACTCATCAAAGCACCAGCTGAAAGATCCTTATCAATTTGCAACCACAATCCATCACTGCAATTTTCCGCAGAATCCATTCCCTGCACTAAACTGTTCTTTTCATGCAATAACTCTGGTAAATGGAAGTGAGCCCCGAGACAATTTTGAATCACAGCCTGCAGCTGGAGCACAAAGCTCATATTGGTTGATCGCTGCATTCTTTTATGTGGTGCATGCTGTGGGTTTTCTCACCACGACAC
The DNA here is from genome assembly GCA_013375575.1 of Percina caprodes. Taxonomy (NCBI): domain Eukaryota; kingdom Metazoa; phylum Chordata; class Actinopteri; order Perciformes; family Percidae; genus Percina; species Percina caprodes. Next base: position 1,196,844 of record JABXJD010000060.1, read on the forward strand.
ATTAGCCATCCCACTCTCACTGGTGTTTTTACAATCCCTGACCTGTGGTGGGGAGGGCATTTTCAAATATGTGCACCAAAATAGCCTCAACCCCATAAGATGACAGGGAGCCTATTGATGGGAAATGACCGCATGTACCATTTAAGGTGAAATTGTGACTGAACTGTCTGAGAGGACCCTGCATTCTGCTCTGTAACTTCTCTTTGAACTCCTGAGTGCTGCATGAATGCAAATCAAATCCTCTCTTTTATCATGTTGTCTCACATGGTAAAAATTCACCGTGACTGCCAGCATGGGAGATAGCTGTAGCAAAGGCTAATTCAATCACGGGGCCAGGCCAGAGTGTGAGGGATAGTTTACTTGAGGGTTGCCGCAGCCATCCACTAAGATTAAACGCCAAAATACACCACGCAAAAACAACAAAGCTGTAATGAATTTCTTTTTTTTTTTTTTTTTAATCATGAAACGGTCTCATCATCCCTCTCTTCCAACAGATAACTGAGAGCTGCAGGGCATTAAAGGGAAAATATCTCACTGAAGAAAGCAGCAGACGAACATTAGAAAGCTTCATGCTTACTTAATGAATAATTGACCGAATCCATTCCCTTCACTCAAACCGAGGCTGACATAGCTTCTGAAGGCAAAAGGTTGCAGCCTCGTAGCATTTAAAACATTCTACCTTTGTTTCTGTGCTCCTTAGAGACAGGGGATGATGTGATTGGAAGGGTGGAGGTCCTAGAATGTAGCTTGTGTGTTCCATAAGTTGCAGGTCGTCAATCATTCTTCCTGGAACAAGCGTGGTAAAAACAAATAAAAGAAATAAATGATGACAGGAAATGATGGAATGTATTGTTAAGAGGATTTGGCATTAACATCAGTTAATAGGCAGTTTGCACCACAGAATAAGTAGAGTGTTTAAAATAAATGTCTTAAAAATAGAATGTTCAGCAGAAGTCAATGAAATAATTGCCTGAAACTGGCAGGTTTATTAATGAATGACAGGACAATTAAAACAGGTGACTGAGCGCCAGCGCTCTGGTTGCTATTCATCTGTGAACATTTATCGTGATCATTTACGGAAACCTTACCCCCACATGTTCCCCTGGAAGAGCTGCAAAGAACCATTTCTGGAAACACCATGACAGTAGCAGTGGCGCTGTAGTACTGTTCAATGTAGTGTTCCTGTGTATATGGGCCCCTTAGGACATTTTCCCTCATCACAACCTGAAGGCAAAAAGTATTTAGAGGAGCTGGATAAATATAAAGACATTTCCCTCATGTATTAGATACAGCTAATTAGATTTGATCTGTGAACCCCTTAAGGCTCCTACCACCTACTGTAGTATTTAAGCTGTGCTGTAGAGCCCCAAACTGTTTAATAATAGAGGTATTCATTTTGGAGGAACATGTGCAACCAGGTTCAGAATTTACCTTCACCAATAATATTGCAGTGGAGGTACCATCTGGTTTTAAAAATGTCAGTTGTACAGAAAACAGCAACAAAACCAAACCATCTAATTACTGAGCGTCTCTTTAGCCTTTTAACTTTGAATGCCACATCTCGTATGAGCTGACGTTTGTTCTTTGAAAGGTTCAGCAAGTACACCCACACACACACACACACACACACACACACACACACACACACACACACACACACACACACACACAATGAGAACAGGAGCAGCAGACTCTAAAGGAAAAAGCCCAAAATATGTTTTATAGTTAATGCATGGTATTAATACAAACAAAATGACCAAACCTAAGGGCCACATCTTGTCTAAGGAGCGCTTTTATCATAAGAATTCTGATTAGTGGAGCCATTAGCACACTATGAAATGTATATTGAATTGAACGGTGTTTCATTCTAGCCACGAACAATCGCGACTTTCTATCAGCACATTAAAAGATTTCTCACGTCATCAAAAAGCACAGGAGTCATTGAAAATGAATAAAAATGAAAATAAGCACAGCTGGGTGTCCCTTTCTCCCCATCTAAGGGGATAGATTTATTTTTTTAAAGAGGCAGTGATGATGTTCTCTTTGAAATCACAGTTTAGAGAGTGAGAACATTAGTCTACCTCAGATGCAGAATGAAACCCCTCAATTCTTTTCTCTGTTAATTATCCCAGCAAGCCCAAACAGTTAACCGGGCTTCCATTACTCGACCAGTTCAGGGCTATGAACTAACAGTGCATATTCAATAATGTGATATTTATGAGGCTGAAAGGATTATGGGGCCCATTTGCGGAGTATATGAAAAATACTGAAGGCTTCACGCGCCAAGCAGACTTAATCATTTGTTCAGATGGGGTGGTTCTGCAGCATCTTATTGATTTACACATGGGACCAAAACAAGACAGTGCCATCCCTCATTATCCAGGGTTAGACCATGGATCCAACTGTCTAATCCTTATTATCTGGGCCCTTTCCTATAGCCTACCATTTCTCTTTATACATCAGTTAGAACTATCAGCGATGAGTAAGCGTCAGATTAACATTGATCAGTTCTCACCTTCCTTGCCTTCTTTTTCCACTTCCTCTAACTCAATGAACTCTATTGTTCATTTTCATCTTCCAGGGTACACTGTTAAACGGCTTCTTAATACAAGTAGGTATAAATGGACTTTATGCTCATATATCATACAATAGTGCCCTCTATTAGAGGTCCCTTATCCAGGGAAAGGGCCCTGTGGTTCATCATCATTGTGGCCCCAGGGGGGGTGGCTTCACACAGTCAGTTTAGGAGTTGTTTTCCAGCAGAACCAATCGTTTAAAGGGAATAATGAGGGGGGGTTGACTCCCAGGCACATACAAAATGCCACATAGGTTGCTTCTGAATATGTCCTAAGGGCAGAGATGGGAAGTACAAATACTTCGTTACTGTACTCAAGTAGATTTTTCAGATATTTTTACTTTACTATTTATTTTTTTACTTCTACTCCTTACATTATAACACAAATATCAGTACTTTCTACTCCTTACATTTTACAAAATTGGCTCGTTACTTTTGTTTTGTACAAGAGGTTGTCATGTCGAAGAATAGCGCGGACACGCGCCTCACACCGTGAGCGGGTGCGCGCGCCACATGGAGAAAAAAGAAAAGAGACTAGAGCTCTGTCCGGAGGATAATCAGCTGAGATTGAGTGTGTGCCTCTTTGAGAACTGGAAGTCGAATAACTGATGTTGTCAGTTCACTTAAGCCTGTTATTGGTCTATAGTTCTTCACATTTAAAGTAAGATAAGCTAGTGATTTTGGTGTGTTCTTCACCTGTTAGCTAGGCTGCACGTTGATCTTAATGAAGCATCAACAATTTCACAAGCTTTATTCGCATTAGTTTTTTTTACCAAACTTCAGATACTGTAATTCAATTGACAAGTGGATGGAAACTTAGCTAGAGAGAAGTTGTCTCTGTCTCTGTTTTAACATACACACCTGGGGCGATAGAAACCAGAATCAGATTTAATACAGGACTAATCTAGTCCTCAACTTTCACATCATTTCACTGGAGTTATAGTTATTATTGTTTACGTCATCAATACCATATTCAATCTAAATGGATGGGAATATATCTACTGTAGACTACGTTGCATTTGACGCACGACGCAGACTCTCAACAGATTTAGCATTCTGCATTAATTCACAGTAAATCATTAACGTTAGCACATAGCCTAGTAGTACGGATGGAGCTAACGTTAGCACATAGCCTAGTAGTATGGATGGTGCTAACGTTAGCACATAGCCTAGTAGTATGGATGGTGCTAACGTTAGCACATAGCCTAGTAGTACGGATGGAGCTAACGTTAGCACATAGCCTAGTAGTATGGATGGCGACATGGTTGAAAATGAAGAAAACAGAGATCCGGCAGACAAGCAGCAAGACATCATCCTCAGCCTTATCTGAGAGAGATGTTTGAGACAGTAGGCATCAAGAAGGACTCCTGGCCAATGTGCTGGGGAACTTTTTCATTAATGACTGTTTAGTCATTCATATTTTAATCCTTTATTTTCTTTCCAGAAGCCATATCTGAGCCCACACACATACATGTAGATTAATTTAAATGTTAAGGGGAAGATTAAAAATAGAAACTGGATGTGTGAATTCTCACAGAATCACAACTGAATTCATATCTTGCTAATGAGTCAGAATCGTATTAACCTGGAGTCCCAGTCTCTGTCATAATAATCATATATGTTATGTTGTAGGCCTATTGGCAGACATCCATTTAAAATGTAGCCATTGCCATATAAAGACCGTGTTCTCCCTGAAGTTCCTCAGCGTCTCTCTAGTAACGTGTGCTCCAGGTAGCTTTGCATAAACTTTTTTTGTTATTCTCAAGGCTACTTTTACTTTTATACTTTAAGTAAATTTCCTAGCCTGTACTTTGTTACTTTTACTTGAGTAAAGAAGTTTATTTAGTACTTCCACTTTTACCAGAGTATTTTTTAACACAAGTATCTACACTTCTACTTAAGTAAGGAAAGTGAGTACTTTTGCCATCTGTGCCTAAAGGTTTATTACTGTCCAAAATAAATGTATTGGCTACACTTTGAGTACATTCTACTTAGCTAAATATAATCAAGTTTATTATAAATAAGATATATTATATATTTTGGTCATTTGACCTACAGTTTTAGCCATTTCTGTGTCTTTGTCAACAACTTTTTCTTTAACATGCAATATGCTAACATGAGCATGTTGGTTCTCACGGTGTCACTGGTGTGAGTTAACGTTGAAAATAGCTCATGCTAACTGGGAGCTGTGAAACGTTCTTACCTTCTCCTCTTCTTCTTCTTTATTCCACTTATCGTTCATATTTGCAGTCTGCCAAATGTATTTTCCTGCAGTAATTGGTCATTTTGATGTCCTCCATTACTGTTTCCTTTTGGCGCCAGTTTGCTCGGTCACAGTGAAGGGCCTCTGGCGCCCCCATCTGTCCTTCTTTGTTACTGCAGTGTTGTAAATGGTACAACTGAGGGCAAAATGACCTGGAACAATATATATAATTGTTTTTTTAGATACCGCTGCAAAATTAAGATTACAGTAGTAGACATAAAATAATGAGTTTACCTGCAGTACAAAATGTAGAGTAGATAAAGCTCCAGAGGAAATAAAAGTCTAACAAAATACAGTTTCAAAAACCCAAGGTGGAGAAAGTAAAGAAGAAATAAAACTTGTGGAACTGGGGGGAAATAGTCAAAGCCCATTGTAGATGTTGTATACTTGTAAACTATCAAATGTGGGTAAATACAATAATAAACTACTGCAAATATTGCAAAGTACACCGAATATCAGCAATTTATTTGCATTCCTGACAATATGGATGTACTATTTTCTATTAATGGGGACTTGACATTTTCTGACAAGGACAATGAAGCCATTTAACAGTAAAAAGCCTGTTTAATTGCAGAATATATTGACAGTACAGTAGAGCGATAAAACACTGCCATATTGCTCCTATTTTACATGACTTACACAGCTGCTGTTCAGCTTACCAAACAAAAACAGTAATACGGTACTTGTACAGTAATGATGAGAAACACAACATACAGACAGGCTCACAGAGCACTTTGCCTATCACATTCCACTCACAGGTGGCTGTGTTAATTAAGAAATGCACAATATTATAATAATCATAAGAGCGAGAAGAAAGACACGGAGCATTTGATCCCTACAATAGTGACGTCTTCATCACTGGGGCAAAAAGGGACAAACTGGGCTGAAACAACTGGTTACAAAAGGGAGCGGAGATGCACAGCCACAAAGCCCACATATGAAAACAAAACAACAGATAATAAAAACCAAAAAAATATGGATTACTTTGCATGTACGCAATACATGACATGAAATGACTTGACATTTTCCATGGTCACTCATTACTCTGCGTACTGGCCTTTGTCCACCACATTACTGTACATTCTCTCTATTACTTGCACCTCATTTGATGCATCACATAAGTGCTGTGGCATTTCACTACAAGGCTTCAGTTTGTAAATAAGGGCACCACAGCTGCTTCTTCACAGGCCTTTTCTCCCTCAGCTACCGCAGAATCCTCGGAGCCGACCTGTCATCAGTCACTGCCTTGCGGAGCCTCACCCCCCGGCGTATAGACACCAGCATATCCATGTCCTCCTGGGTCGTGGAGGATGGCTCCTGGGCCACACGCTGAGTCGGATCCCCTGGCAAAGGGCTGTGGAAAGGGAAGTGACCCTCACCGAGGGCGTGGGCGCTGGCTGCCAGCTCTCCTATCTTCTCCACCAGGCTGTGGCGGTTGGCAGCGAGCATAGGGTCCTCTTCAGCGTTGTGGGCGACCATGCCAGGGGCCTGTTGAGCGTAAACGGTCCTGTCCGCCCCACCTCCTCCACAGCCCCAAGCTGTGTCAGGAAGGCTCCTCCGCTTTGGAGAAGCCCTCTTGTAGTCACTAGCAGTTGGGTCATCGCCGTATAGAAACTCCTCGCTGCCCACACGATGCTGGGATGGGCTAGCATACCCCGGTGAATCTGGCACTGTGGGGGTCTTAACTGGCACGATGGGGGGGCGGATGGGAATGGGACCAGATGTGGACGGCGTGCGTCTCACTCCAGTTTTGGAGGATGGTGTCCGGCGAATGGTGGCCGTCCCTGACGTGATAGCTCCAGAGCTGCTCCCCCCGGCACCATTTGGAGTGCCCTGCAGGGTCTTACCTGCAGGCAGACCTGCTGTGCTGGCAGGCCGCTTGGTTTGGATCATGCGGCGGTAGCTCTGAGCGATGTTACTGTGGCGTGGGATGGTGGAGGACTTGTCAAAGTCTGCCTGTCCCTCGCTGTCAGCATCTCCATTGAGAGAGTAGCACTCATAGTCAGACCCTATAAGTGACAGTGAGTCATGAGCATCTATTTTTACACTAAATAATAAAGAATACTGAAAACAACAATGCACTGAAGAGTTATTTTGTAGCTGGTGAGCTTTACTGCATAGTAACTTACAGTAACCACATTAGAATTGAAGGGAAACAGTACAGCACTTTCATGGAAGTTACATGGAAAAACAACAGGGAAATGTATGTGTGCTTTACCCTGAGGGAGTGTGTGGCTGTTGGGTGAGTATTACCTTGTGAGGGTATGGTGTCCTCGGAGCAGGAGGGAGTGTTGGTCTGGGTGCTGTAGCCACTGGAGTACTGCAGAGAGTCCCTGCTGCTCTTCTGCTGCTCCATACTCAAGCCTCTGGTCAGAACCATAGCTAGAGTACTGGCTGCTGGAGAGAGTGGCTCGCCATGCTGACACACACACACACACACACACACACACACACACACACACACACACACACACACACACACACACACACACACACACAGATTGGCACACTTTGCAATTCACCACTCTCCAATTCTCAAGGCATACAAATGTATTTACATTTATGTTTTTACTCCATGAGGACTCCTTACCTTGGCTGCAATGGTTCCTGGGACAATTCTCGCTCTGTGTGGATCATCTGGTTGCATCCCAGAATACCCCAGTGGACTTGGTGGAGCTTCCAGTTCTCTCAGCTTATCCACAGACTCCCTCCTCCGCTGCAGAGTGCTGGCCAATGATGGCTCACAGGATTTAGCCCAGTCCTGCAGCAGCAGAGGGAACAATGAGACTGCCCTACAACTGTGCGTCTCCAGTGTGTGCCACCGTGCAAGTCAGTTAAACACGGACGCTGCTGATTTGGCTCATGAACTGGTTAGATGCCGATGCAGGAATGGACAGTCCACATTAAGCTATGTAAGTGAAAGTGTCAATGTAAGGTAAGGAAAGATTGCAAACTGAGCTTGATGAGCAACAGCAACATGGTGACTGTGAGGTTAATCTTTACGCTCATTAATGTGCATGAAAGCAATAAAACACAAAAAGCAAAGAAGCAACAAAGTTTTAAAAAGCAAAAAGTAAGTACAGTAAAATTGCAAATGAAAACAAACCTTCCAGCTAGGAACCTTTGATGTGGGTGAGGGGGTGTTGGATACCGTGGAGTGGTTAAATGTGGGGGACGCAGGAAGTATGACAGAGAGAGGCCTGATGGTGCCAGTGTGAGAGAAAGCAGGGCGGAAGGTACCGAAGGATGAGCATGAGCCAAACTGCGGAACGGACAGATAAGTCTGAGTCAGAGTGCTCAACATCCACAAAGAGTCCACGTCAAACCGCACTGCGGCTGTCAAGAAGAACCCACGGGCCTCTTTAAGCTATAGATAACAATCAGTGAAATGCACAGCACATCATGTGTGTGTGCATGTCTGTGAGTGTGTGTGTGTGTGTGTGTGTGTGTGTGTGTCCAATAATACAAGCTGATTACTGTGATGCATGCAGTACTAACCGCTGTAGGGGAGTTGCACTCGCTGACAGACTGGCAGGTTTCTGAAGCCTCCGAGGAGGCTGAGCTTGTTGATTTCTGGGAAAGGGAAGATGAAGTTAAAAAAACAGCGGAGAGGAGGAGGAAATGGAGAAAGAAAGGCAGGTGTTAGAGAAAACAGATGCACAGGAAGAGGGTGTGAGTTGGAGAAGAGTATTAATGAGCTTTAGGAGGGAGGTATTTTAGTCTCTGAGGGGATGTATATAGACCATAGCCTAGATCGAAAATAAAGTAGCCTGTAAGATCACTTATTCAGAAAATAACATTGCATCAGTTGGTGTGCTGTCGAGTGTGTTGTGTACACTACACTTTTTTCAGACCGAGAGAGTCTGACTAACTTTATCAGTCCGGTGGGATACACTTTCAACATTCGCAATAGAGCTTTCTCAGCAAAAACAAGGAGATGTGCGGGTACGATGGTCAAACTATTGAGCTGTTATCGAGACATATGGGCCATGATTGAAGGTACCACATGGAAAAGGATCGTTGTTAAAAAAAAACAACAACGACAGAGTTTTTGTAGACCTACTGTGACTAGAAAGTGGTGTTGTTTCGTCCTGCCCTGCAGTATTACTGCCTGAGGAATCTCTGGAGCTAACAAGTCTGACTGGTGTTGGCGGTATCCTACCTGGCTGGTGATGTCAGAGGGCATGGGCGACGGAGGCTTAGAATGGGTGTTGGCGTCCTGGGACACGAAGCCCGAATCGTGGGAGGAGACACTGCTGAGCCGATGCGCTCCTGCTGAGGGCATCTGGAGGATGCTGTTGACCGGATATCACATCAGTATATAACTCGATTTATACGGAGGATTTATAATGACCAAACAAGACAAGGAAAAAAAAGTAATTCGCATTTCATTTTTATGTATGCATTAAATGACAATCATGTTAACTGACAATTTAGCTTTCCATGCCACAATCAAATTAATTGACAACATGGAAAACAAGTGAAGCAATGTATTGCATTTCCATGTTGTCCAGCAGGGAGCAGCATACATGTGCCAATACTAATTGCATGATCAGGCGTAAGGGAGCTTTTCCTTTTTATAAATAATAAATAAAATAAAAAGGACATACATCGTCCATGTCAAAATTAAAATACAATAAACTGTCCAATCACATTGGGGTCCTGGCCATGGGCGGGGCTTTGTATCATTGGTAGCAGCACATTTGCTTTACAAATTCTCACAAATGTAACTACACACTACTTCCACAGAGAACTCTTTCAATGTGAAAGGCTGTCTGTCATGGCTGCCATCACTTAGTGTCCACAATGATAAGGTCCAACCATGGTCAGGCTCCCAAGCTGTGATTGGTTAGTCGTTTGCATTTCATTCAGGCATTGAGGATGATGCATCTCCTTTTCTAAAATGAAAAAGCTCCCTCGCTCCTCTTTATGAAAACTAATGACAGTGCTTTGCATTTAGTATTCGCAGGTCTAGGCTGCTCTTTATAAGAAAAAACTGAAATGCATAGTTATTAAAGGCAAAAAATACAATTAATTGTCCTGGTAACAAGTGTTTGTCATTTTAGGATGGCACAGTAAATGCATAAATACTGGGGAGAGTTCTAGCCCGACCAAGCATCTCTCCTTAACCTGTAACCTGTCTCTCTTAGTTCTGCTGTTATAGTTCTAGACTGCTGGGGATTTCCTTCCCTCCTTTGACAAACTGAGCTGCTTTCTCATCTCCCTTTCCATTTGTGTGCATCCTGTCCCAGAAATGCTTGTTAATAACCTAGTTCTGGAGTTTACTCCCCGGAGTCCTTGCGTTTTCTTTTCGTGCAGCATTTTTCCTTGGATTAGGATGGAAACAAGATCTTGGTTGCAGCTGTGGTCCTGCTGCACTCCCTGCTACACCCTGCTACGCTCTGCAATGTCCTGCTGTGTCCTACTGAACCCTGTTGCATCCCGCTACGTCCACCTATGCTCTGCTATGCCAAGCTACATACTGTAACACCCTGCAATGCCATGAACTACTACGACTACCATTTGTAGACACTGTTCCATTATCTTTATTGTGACAATTATTGTCAATGTGCATCACACCCCGAACCAGCACCGTCAGACACCGCCTACCAAGAGCCTGGGTCTGTGCGAGGAAGTTTTCCCTTGCCACTATCACACTCGTTGTGTTCATTTGGACATCATAAATCTTCCATAAAAACATACAGTGTGCATGTAAACCATGATTGGAATCACTATTCTAGCATTTTTATCCCCCTAATTCCGTTCTGAAACTTGTAATGGAAAGAGTTATGTGTAGACCATGGCAAAAAAAAAAGAAAAAGCTAAATAAAAATGTATTACAAAAGCGGTGAGCATGAAAGCAGTGTTATGTCGAAATTATAAATGATGCCATTCTTCTAATACTGGTGCATCAAAGAGCATTTAAAAGTAATCCTTTCTTTGATATTTCTTTCCCTCTGAACATTAACAGCTGTCTTTGTGCTTTTTGTCTCCTGCTCTGTCATTCTCACTCAGCTTTGCGTCTCGTTGTCACCCACGCATTTTAAAATGTGCAACGTGTGCATCTCACCTTCCCTCTGTGCTGCTCTCCCACACCTCCCCCTCTCCCTCTGGAATATATATGAAATGATCACTTATCTTTAATCTTCATCCTCTAAGATAAGGCTTAAGGAGTAATGCCAAATTAAATATCACAATTAATAAATAACCTTAAACGATTCATTACTAGACACTATCCTCACGCCCTCTTTCTCTCTTATCCGTGCCTGTGGGAATCAATAAGTGAGCTTGTTCTGCTTCTATGCTGCTACCAAGACCTTGGTCTCTTGAAGTTTCTTTTTAAATTTCCGTATCATATCGGTCAAGTTGAGACCAACGTTGTTTCTCAAGTTTTTTAATGGACTAGTCTACTATGCTATTCTACCTTTAAAAAAACATTACACTAATTGTGATTTAAAACCTAGTCAAAAGTCAGTGGCTGCAATTTGAATAATTTAAGAATGCTAAAAATAGGCTACGGTGTTAATTTGGTCGAAATATCAGGTAGGTTCTGTTAGGAACTGTAACACTAAAAGCAAGATGATGATGACTTGTGATGTTCCTTTAACTCAACATTACAAGGGTTTATATGTAAAGAAAAGCTCCTTACTTGACCTAAAAAAGCACATTTGACCCTTTTGTTGAAATATCACCATTAGACTTACAAATACAGTATGTAGAATTTGGTTCTCCTGTAGGCTCATGGCTGTCGGGCTGTGATGTTTCACAGCTTGGAGCTAATCTGGATGTAAGAAGCTTGAGAACTGCATATCTGCCGCGAGCAAAAGCTGAGAAGCTGGCAAGATACGCCATGTCGACTGTCACTGATAGTCTGGCTGTGTGGTGGTGGTGGTGGTGGTGGTGGTGGGGGTTGCCTGTTTGAGTTTTCATGACAACCTTTAATATTTCATTCCTGTGCTAATGTGTTAATAAGTAAGTCAAAATCAAGAATCATGTTCGTTGACTCAGAACAGCATGACAGCTCAGATGCAGAAGGAATAAAATCCACCATTAGCAACACATCTGACACGACACACCAAATAAAACACGCTGAACAGAGTGTGTGTGTGTGTGTGTGTGTGTGTGTGTGTGTATATACCTGCACATGCTGCTCTTCCTGGAGCCAGTGCTGCTGGGGGAGGAAGGAGGTGTCTGGTAAGACCAGCTATAGTCAGAACCTTTCAGATCCCGGATCACCTGCGGCGACACATGATTATAAGGTGAAGATGCAGAGGCAACAATTGCTCATAAGGTTTAGATAGGTTGTAACCAATTACTGCTAATAATGACCAAGCTGAAGGGATTAATAAATGAATGTCACATTGTGGTGTAATTGTAATGGTGTAATATGTAGTTTTCAAATGGGCTATATACTTTCCCTAAACAGCTGGACACTGTCATTTTAAGCAAATGTTAGTCAAACAGGAGTAGTAGTGCATGTTAGAGGATGGATAACTGACGGGACCCAACAGTACCCAAAGGCTGGGCCGGGTGAAGACAGATATGATTAGCAATGATGTTTGGGTCGGGATCTGTCCCATCAGTCCCATTTTTAATTTAAACCAGCTTATTTGTACAGGTTCTCATCGCTGCTTTTTGCGAGTGATGTGGTCCTGATGGCATCATCAGCATGTGACCTTCAGCGCTCACTGGATCGGTTTGCAGTTGAGTGTGAAGCGGCTGGGATGAGGATCAGCACTTCTAAATATGAGGCTATGGTTCTCAGCAGGAAACCCCGATGGAGTGCCTTCTTCAGTTAGGGAATGAGTCCTTACTCCAAAGAAGGAGTTTAAATACTTTGCGGTCTTGTTCGCGATTGTGGGGACAATGCAGTGGGAGATCGGTCGGAGAATCAGCGCAGCACCGGATAAGCGGATGAAAATGGATGGATGGATGTTTATAAAGGTGGAGAGATCAGCAACTCAACTACCCGTAGCTTAGTGTCCTTGCACGTGGCATCCTTGCTGGCTGGACCATCGAGAAGAGGAGGAGGTCCACAGAACCTCTTGTGTGATTTTTTTTTGGGTTTATTTCTGTTAGCTTGGGCCATTTTTGGTTAGCCTATGTTAATTTAATTTCAATTGGCTATATGATCGGGCCTCTCGTGCGCGTGTTAACATGCGCTTGTTGCCTTGCATGCGCTGATATGCTCATCTGTTGACATTTCCTTCCTACAGTTGTTTAATAAAAGCGGGCTTTCCACACATACAAACGTGCATGTGTAATTAGTAAGAGAAAATAAATGAGATTTTAACTGTGTCGGGCTTGGACATAAATATCTTAATGCCTGTTGGGCTTGGGTCGGACCCGGTTACTGCTCTGTTGGACGCAAGTACTATTTTCACCAGCGGATTGATACACAAATGCCCTGAGGAGGATTTACAGGAGACGGGGAGTAGAATGTTGGATCATCAAATAAGAGTTTCTTACAAAATGGAATGTACAAAACAATTGTTTTTCCTCAATGACATTGTTTTTTTGATTGTCAGGAACCAAAATCAGGATCAAAATTTGATCAATTGCACGGTCCTATCTTATTGGTGAGAAGAAAAATACAGAATGACCAGACTCATCATTTAACAGATTTGGTTGGGATCAAAATAACCTGACCGTCCCTGGCCGGCTGTTATTAGCGCAGAGTCTAGGGCTGTCCCCTCTTTGTCGATTAGTCGACTAAGATTTCTTTAGTAGATAAGTAATTTTGTATGCTTATTCATGCTTAATTACTCATTTCCAAGAAACTTATGAGCACATTTCTAGTGAGCACAAGATTTAAAGTGGTGCCTTTTCAGGATTAATTGTGTAGAAACTCAGTTTACAGATGGTTAATTAACTACATTCATATTGTGCTTTTCTAGTCTTAACCACTTCTCAAAGCGCACAGCTCTGTCGATTAAATCAACTAATCGATTAGTCGTCAAAATCATGTAAGTGTTAGTCAACTAAGAATTTCTTTAGTGGAGGACAGCCCTAGTAGAGTCCGTAGCATTACACCCCAGTTACCTGCTCACTGGCTGGTGGCAGCTTGTGTGGGTCTTCGGTCAGCATAGTGAGGTCATCAACAATGGGCTGTAAATGCGTTATCTCTCCCAGCATGGCAATCTCTACATTCTGCAGGGGAGAACACCGTGGATCAAATTAAACAGCTGCCACAACAAAAGCAAGAACAACATCTATTTACACCTACAACTTTAAAGTGAATACAAGGCTGACTGTTCCTCACCACCACAGGCTGCAGAAGGTTAATGAATGTACAGTAACGCCCTCTCTCTTCCAGGAGGGCTCGGCGCACCGCCTGCTTCTCTGTCTCCTCCATCAGCAGGTACAGGTCACTGACATCCTGCATGGCGCTGTCCAGCTGGGGACGCAGGTTACCCCGGCCTGTGCAAGGCAAAAGGCGCAGAGACACAGAGCAGGGGAGGGAGGGAAGGAGGGAGGGTGGATGGATGGAAGGAGGAAAGAGGTTAGAGGGGTTGATTAAAGATTGATGCCAGAGGAGGACGAGGAGGAGAGATTGGGAATATGAGGGGCAGGGTGAAAATTATGGAAGAGACATGAAGGAAGAAAAGTGCACACAGTTCAGGGAGGAGGGAAAGAATAAAACATGAGAGATGATTAGAAAACATAATGATAAACTACTGGAGGTCAACGCACTGACAAGCATTACACTCAAATGGTTCATGTACATGGGAATGAGAGGATGCTGAAGCATGTCATCTATCATGAGTCGATGGAAAGCAGCTGGTGGTGACTTGAAGGTCCTGAAATGGATGTGATGATTAGACACACGACAGTCAACGGAATGTCCAAAAGAGTCATTCAAGACTAGAAACCGCAATGACACTAGATGATAGATAAAGGAAGGCAAAAGAATAAAAATGATGCACTGAAAGTGACCAGGCAGATGCCCCATTTTCCGTCACTTTGATTGCGTGATTTAATAACAGTGCAAACATATACTGCCAGATGAAAACATCCTACAGTGTATCTTAGCATATTTGGTTCAATCTCAAACAATGCGCTCACTGGAACTTGAAACAACTTGAAAATATAAGTAAGTAATATAGTTTACAGTGAATTCAGATTTGTGTCTTGCTATGTTGTTTGCAACTACCTGGATTGTAATCACTCTAACAGCGCTCTAATTGTCTTTGGCAGGTAGCATCCTGTTGTTAACAGTTAATATGACAATGATTAAATTAAGAGTCCCATATGGATCAAACAGCTTGTCCATTGAAAGTTCCTTATATACAGAAGTTTAGGTCTTCCTATACTTCGCTCATCATGGAGCCAAGTGTCAGCTCATGATAAAAAAAAGCTATAATTTCTCAGAGAACTGAAAGATTGTCGATCAGATAAGGCATGTAGTGTGAAAGTGAAAAGTGCTACACTTGAAACAGGTCTGGCAAACTATCTATATGCAAAAGACAAGTACAACTAACCAAAGTATGGTAAGAATAAAGAACATACGGCATGTGCCATTTCTCAAAAGGCATTTTTCATGGAAAACATTTTGGCATGTCACAGCAAGAAAAGCGTAGAAAAGTGTAAATAATAAAATGAATGATGGCTGAATTCCATTTTGCTGCTTCACAGTCTACACATTGTCAAGGTCCTGCTATTGTGCATGCTGGCTCGTTGTCACGCCTTACTGGGACACTTTAATGAAACGGAGTCATCGAGTAATGTCAGTACTCTATACTAACAATCTTCCACTGCCGGGATAGCTCCAAAGGATTTCACTCTTCTCGCCCGGATTTCCATCACCTTCCGCTGTCTTTGTGTTGGAATTTTAAACTCTGGTGGATTTCTGAGGACTATGATTAACTGCTCCTCAGATCTCTGCAGGGTAAACAAGTTCCTTTCCGAGACTATTTTGCAGCGGCACCGTAGCTCTGCCCGTTGTTTAGCGATGCCCAAGATGACTGATTGGTTTAAAGAAATGCCAATAAACCACAGCATTTTTTTCTCCCTTCCCAGAATGCTTTGTGGACTAGCCAAAGACTAGCCGAGACAATGTCAGTTGTAACACCCGTGCTACTCCTTCTATGTATTACTTACAATCTTTTATATTAGGATATTTATCGCTTCAAGTACGGGTTGAGATCTCTATGGGTTCAACATTTTGGGAAACTGGAAAATCTGCCCCTTAGCAACCGGTTAGCTTATCTTAGCATGAAGACTGGAAACACGGGAAAACAGCGAGCTGGCTAGTTATTACTGAACATATCAATGTGTTGTTTTAACACTAACATTCGAGATTTATTATGTTATTAGTGTACTTTAGAAAAGCTGGTATGCAGACTCTATTACCTTTCGACAGAGCCAGGCTAGCTATTTCCATCTGTTTCCAGCCTTTGTGCTAAGCTAAGCTAAATGGCTACTGTTATCATAATAGCGTACAGGAAAGTGGCATCAATCTCATCTAACTCTCTGCATAAAAGCAAATAAGCATATTTTTCATAACGTCAAACAGTTTCTTCTTTTTAACCAAAAATGCTAAGACAGCCCAGGGTGTTCTTTCACTGGCAGTTTTATCTAAAAATGTATACGATGCATTTGAAAACTATGTCACGAAGCACAGCAGACATACCTAGAAGCTCTACAGCCAGGGGAAATAGCCAGAAAGAAATAGAGGGGTTGCAGGGACAAGCGGGGGGGAAGAGAAACAGAAGAACAGGCAGTGTTAGCTGTATCAAATCAGTGCACATTGCATGTTTTATGACTAGCCCGTACCACTGGTGTACAGTCAATCCAGCAGTATGGGCTAATACAAGCACAGCCAGGAAAGAAGATCATTTCTTTGATTTATAAGGTAGAAGCTGACAAATCATCCAAAACTGAAACGGAGCCTTTGAGATTAAGCCAGGCATTTGGATTGGACTCAGATGTCATTTCTAATTCTACACTCAAGATGGCGCCAGTTCAATCTGAACCATTTGTACAGACCAGGGACCAGCAGCACCAGCATTAATATCAGCCCTAAAATCTCAATAAAGTTGTGCGAGTCGTGTTTTTATAACGAAGTTCTTGCCATTGTGGAGATGCTCTCACCTTTTCTTGCTTTTTTCTGGAGCTTTATAGTATCTAGCGACTTCCTTTTGATTTCCTGACGAGACCTCTTGAATTCTGTGGAGAGCGTTTCAAAAAAGATGCGTCAACTTCTGTCCAATATATTATGTGCTCACAAATTAATAGTTTGTGTTTCCAGGTTGGTCACCTTTGGCATGGTCTTTGTCCAGCTGATTAGCTGTCTTCTTCCATTCCTCTATCCTGTCCTGGAGTGGCGTAACCAGGCCTTCCATAAGAGCACTACAGCAACAGGGAGACACAGCATGAGAAGAGAGAGTGAGAGGTATAACATAAGGCTTTATTGTCATGGCACAAAACACTCAGTGAAGAGTGGCAGAGAGGAAGGTCAACAGAGATAGGATGAGACCTGGGAACACAATAATCCCCTCAAGGCAAGAGAAGAGAGAACATTGCAGTGGAGGGAAAAAAAAAAAACAGGTGGCACTTACTTGGTGAAGTGGCGTAATTTGGCCTCAATGCTGCGGTGTCGCATACACATCCTTGTCAGAGCTGAGCCGACGTCCCTGGTGGCACCTTGGATAAGAAAAAACAGACAAATTGTCACCCATGAAATAAGAGATTGGCATTACAAATTACAGATATGCCACTTGGCCTAGAAAAACTATGTTTTTCTACGAGGAAACATAGCACATCACAAAAGTGTTTTGAAAGGTCTAATTCTCTCCTGTCAGATGGATTGTCTTTTTTCTTTCCTGCCGGTAATGCGTTTCCAGCTGCAGCCACCAGGTGGATGAGCACAGATTGTAAAAGCAGAGCCCAGAAATGTCACATTTGTTTGGGGAAAGCAAATGTGCCACAGGAAAATGAAACCCTTCGCTCCCTCCCTTTTCACCAAACATGCATTTTTCCCTTTGACAATTTAAGATGGCGTGCGTGATTCTCACCACAGTGTAAACAACAGCTTGTGCGAATTGGTTACTGTACTTTTCCTCTCTGCTAACGTGTAATTAAATGGGGTTTTCAGCCTCTAAAACCCAGGCTGCCCCACTGTCTCCCGAATGGTTCACAGGTCGCTGTAATATGTGGCAGCACTGATCCGGTTGTAATCTGGGCCACATAGGGCTAATCTAAGGGTCTCTCGCCAAACACACACACACACACGGAAAGAGAGAGGACATCGCTCAGCAGCAGACAGGCCTCCCAGAGTGGAGGCATGCACGGTTGTATTTGTGTTCCTGAATGATTTGAGCATGTGCACAGGTTCACATGTGTGTGTGGACAGGTGGTGTAATTTACCATCCCCCCACCCTTCCCGAAGTTCTCACCCCTTGTATCCTGGAGGAAAAAGGAGGGAACCCTGTAAGGGGATATCCCTCTATTCTTCCATGGCTGCTCTGCCTTTCCTGTTCTCTCTGTTTGCTAAACACCATTCATGCACGGGGCACAGAGAGAGAGAAAGAACTGGCTCTAACACTGCACTGCAAAAACAGGCAGAAGGAAAGAGTGATACACAGAATGAAGCAAAATGAAACACACTACTTATATAGCAAGCCCAGAATCAGACACCTGTGAGATCTGGGCTATTTTCTAGTTATCATCACATAAAGAAACTAGGTTATTGTCTCCAGCTGATATCACGTCACAGTTCAAAGACCATGTCACTCCAAAACTTCAGTTCACAGACACTGAGCATGGACTCCATCTCATGGAAAAATTTCTGTCAGGCAGATGTAGAATAACTTGAGTGTGTTGGTGTGGAACGGAGGGCTATTCTGGTCCTGAATTGCTTTTCTGGGGGACTGAGAGACAGGGGAGGGTTAGAGGTGAAATATCATCCAGCTGTATCACACACAGGTGTTAAAACCACAACAGGATTGAGTGAACATGTGGAACCTATACGTCAAGCTCTTGCTATAAATAGCAAAAGAAGTGTCCATCTTTAAAGGACTGGTGTTGAGTATCTGTCATGAAGTGACTGGCTGCATGAAGCCAAGTGTAAAGACATATGGGAAATGTGCGCAGGTTCTGCATCTCTCCTCTTTGACCTCCTCCTCTTAAAAGCATTAGGGGAGGCGTCCACAGCTGCAGATTAGCTCTTGCAGGATGGAGGGAGACTGAAGGAGAGATGGAGGGAAGCAGCGAGAGAGAGGGAGTAATGTGGGCTTCTTTATCTGTATAACAGACCTTCCCAATGTCACCGTCAGCCAGCGAGAGTCCCCCTCCCACACCCCCACTCTCATGTCCCATCCACACCTGCCAATTTCTCTTCCTTTCCCCTCTTCTTCCTCTCCTGTCTCGTCCTGCCTCCTTCCCCTCCCAGAGGGGGGATCAGCTGACAGCTACATCCTAGGGAGGTCCAGAGGCTTCCTTCCCATGTCCAAGGGCCCTCCTGGCCTCTGGCCTCAACCGGATGGAGAGATTCACTCCCACAGCACACTGCATGCACACACACGCATGTGAAACATATACAAGTTGGGAGGAGGTTTTGGACTGACATTTTGCAGATTTCAAACCATAGATTTCATCCATCCATCCCTGAAGAAGGATCCCTCCTTTGATTTTTTCCAACTAAAGTTATTTCTTCTTTGTTTTGTGGGAGTTTATACTTATTTGAGCCCTTTGTGGCAATTCTGTGATTTGTGATTTTGGGATAATTAAATAAAATAGCCTTGACTATCTTCTCTTCACAATCTATTGATACTATATAGCAGCTTGAAACGTGGCTTAAAGTGCGTAAGAGCTGGGAAAGTGATTATTTAGCAGACCTGGGCCCCTGGGGCTTCGGGGAAACGGAGCCGACCTCACAGCAGACACCCACACATGCATGAATGAAGCAAAACACAGCCCAGGGTGGAAGAGAGCTGTTGTGCATCCACGTCATATATCGTAAAACATGGGGATTGCAACTGG
This sequence comes from Percina caprodes, assembly GCA_013375575.1. Classification (NCBI taxonomy): domain Eukaryota; kingdom Metazoa; phylum Chordata; class Actinopteri; order Perciformes; family Percidae; genus Percina; species Percina caprodes. The sequence continues at coordinate 1,216,664 of JABXJD010000060.1, forward strand.
GATTGCAGTGCATGATGCCGAAACTGATGGCCCCTGGTTTACTACAAATGCCAAACATATAAATTGCCACCAGATCTGCTGTGTATGTTGAGGAGTACATGGGGTTGTTGGAGGGAAGGTCTGGCCCCAACTGTTGGGTTTAGTTGGGAACTTTAAGCTCCAGTACCCAGGACCGGCTCAGGGTAGTCCTAGTGTTTAGTGAGTGGTTCCATCCAGAGCTCTGGTTCTGATTAACTCCCCTGATTCCTGGGGGTAGGAGGAGCGTTTTAATAGGTCCCAGGTTAGGTTTATAGGGGGCTCTCCTGCCAGGAGCCGGGAGCCAGGAGCTAAACTTCAATAGGTCTCATTCCCTGATGTATTCAACATGGTAGCTAAACTTAACTATCTCTCCCTTTTGGCATCTAAACCTTGCTGCGCGGCTCAGATTTCATTTGTCGAGACCAGCTGGTGTGAGATTCTGCCTTAGTTAGATTAGTGCATTTTTAAGCTGAATCCAGTTCTCCTGAGTCGAGTGGGTGATCCCTCTTTCTCTGCTACCTAAGTTAATAAAGCATGTTTATGTGGGCTTTAGAGCAAAAAAGGTACAGAACATCCTCAAAGTTACAATTCCAGGAATATGAGGGTTGTTTTTTTGCACAGCTCTTATACAGTCATTGCTTTGCTTAGCGAAGGAAATTCCATAATCCGTAAAATAACAAATATTCCTCAGGTTGACACCTTGGCCTGACTGCAGCCGGCACAGACAGTTAAGCCTCCAGCTTTTCCCCTCCCTCACGCCTTTTAAGTGCTACAGAATGTGAGCTGGCAGGGACACAGCGGAGGCCACTGATGGATGAAAGGAGCCATGGGTTTGAGAAGGGAGAAGGGGGGAGGAAGAAAGAGGGTACACGCTGGCTGAGTTGTGCCAGTCCTGGGGGCAGAGGAAGTGTTAGCTGGCTGCAGGTGCAACAGGCGCTGCCAGGACAAAATCTCCCACATTCGGCGCAGGAAATATTTAACCCTCATGTTGTCCACGGGTGAAATTAACCCGTTTTCCTATATCAATGTTCTTTTTAATTACCCAAAATAACATGATTGATTCCACACAACTTTCATTCATTTTTGGTATTCAATTTTATAGCATTTGAGCAAAAGTTGACATATTCCAGTCTGTTATTATCCATACATACATACATTCCTTTAATTTTAGTCTAAATAATTCCTAATTTCTGCTTTTCTACTTAAACATTAGCTATACTTTCCTATAAAAGAGGTTTGTTGACCATAAACTAACTGTAAAATGACAAACATTGAAAAAAAAGTGTTGAAAAAAGGGACAAAAACGTAAGAAAAATCAACAACAAAAAAAACTATAAAGAGCATTGATTATTTAACTTTGGCGGGAAGACAACACAAGGGTTAAGTGATCATTGCTCTATGTAATGTTTTCCAACATCATCAAAATCTTCACGCGGTTTGCGTGTTTATCGAATCATTTATTAAACCACCGAAACACATCATGCATTAATTTTTTGTCAGTGAAGAAAAAGAAAAGAGAATGGCTTCGATTCTGTCAGCCTCACTGGCCTTGTGTAGTTCGAGTCGAGCAAATACAACACAGCTGAGATTTCTGAATTCAAAAACCTAACGAAACATCATACATTCACATCATCAAACATTTGCTTCAAAGCACAGCTGGCGTATCTCAGTGGGACTAGTCCGTATTTAAAAAAAAAAATCCCATGTAACTGCTGGTTTGGGAGAAATAGCTTCTGATGGAGGTGAAAGAGGCGGATAAAAGACCGAGTGCGAACATCGATTGTAGAACGAGAGTACAGTTCTGTACGCCTGCAACAAGAGGGTTATACTTCTCAAGTTACATAAATTGTGGATGACAGTTACAGACAGTGTGCAAGTCTTTTGTGAAACTCTCCAGAATCTCTCTGATCTAAAATGGTGAATATATTCACATTCTTAAAAGCAGGACTAGCGAAAATAAGCATTTCATAAGATTTTTTTGTTCATGTTTGTAACACAAAGTTAGTGTCTGTTTTACTCATTTTTTTTATGTAAATGCTGACAGATTGGGGTGAAAAGTATATTTTACTTGTGGGGTGACAGTGTTTGAGGGAGGGGTGTCACAGACACAGACCTCACTGCTGTATATGCAGAAATAATAATAATAATAATAACAATAATAATAGCAAAGGTACCCACCAACATTTTATTTAGCGATATTTCTTTAATAAAACCTATGTAGAAATTAGTGCTGTCAGTTAAATGTATTATTAACGCTGTTAATGCAAACTCCATTTTTATGTCTTGCGAGATGAACTTTCTTTTTGGCCTTTGTAGTTCTTTTCACATGCTGTTGCAACAGCTAGTAACGTTAGAAAAACTACAACACCACACCAGATCTAGCTAGACTGGAAACAAAACAACAGGCGTGTGCAGAGATTTTTTTTTTTGAGAGAAATTATTTAAAAAATTTCAAATTTTACATCCTTTTAGTATGAAAACTTTTTCTCTCAAATCCATTTACTCGCATGTAATAAAGAACAGTCTAAAATACCTGTTAATGGCCAAGCACACAGTTGATGCCAATCCAAATGTATTTATATCGCCCAATATCTAAAATTTGCCTCAAGGGTGACGTCTTCAAATGACTTGTTTTGTCCAACTAACAGTACAAAAGTCAAAGATATTGAATTCACGTCACAATAAAACAGAGAGAAGAAGCAAATCCTCAGATTTGAGAAGCTGGAAATAACCCTGTGACTGAGAGTATGTAGTAAGAGTGTGAAGGTATGCACTACATATAGCAGGATTCAATACCTTTGTGTCACTTCCTTAAATGTGGAATGTCTCTTCTTACCAGCAGCAACAATACAAATGAAAGGCAGAGGAAATGGCCTCAGAATCAATTGTTTTAGGCACACACACACACACACACACACACACACACACACACACACACACACACACACACACACACACACACACACACACATCCCATTGTTGTCTGGGCCGTGAGCAGTTGTATCTCACAACCAGAGACAGCCATCAACATGGACAGTTCTGATGTGGTGTAAACTTGTTATGGAGTGCATTAGGGCGAGACTGGAGGAGGAGGAGGAGGAGGAGGAGGAGGAGGAGGAGGAGGAGGAGGAGGAGGAGGAGGAGGAGGAGGTGCTTCCTTTTCAGGGACATAACTGCTGCTAAAAATAGATGCCGCCCCTTGTCCAGATGTGCTTTTCACTGGAGTTGAAAAAGGGGAGACAGAAAGATAAAAACAGGAACATTTACAGTAAGAAAAGGCAAGAAGTACTCTATTATGCAATAAAGTGGAGAGAACAGAAATAAAGTGGAAAAAATTCCACAGGGCATTGTATTCGTCTCACCTCGAGAGGACACTGGAGGTGGGAGAAAAAAAATAATCTATACAGCATAGTATTGTGATATTTTCAGTGGCAATACTGTATCGATACACAGGCACCAAGTATCTTCATCTTTTATATATATATATATATATATATATATATATATATATATATATATATATATGTGTGTGTGCGTGTGTTGGTCAGTTTGTCTGCTTGACAATCCCGTTTTGCAGCAATAAAATTGAAGTCAAATGAACAAACAGAGAAATGTATCTTTTTAGATAAAACAGATGTTGACTAAGTTTCTTTTTGGGGATCTCATTTGAAACTGGGAAAAATTAGTTTGGAAATAGTTGGATTAGTTGGAAAAAAGGTTATAAATTGCAGTATATTGCAGAATATTGCAATATGATTGAAATCGCAATAACATCGTATTGTAGCATAAGTATCGTGATGATGCAAAAGGAACCAGATGTGTCCAAACCCCACAATCAGCCAGAGACAGACATTGAGGCAGCCGTCTGTGGATGACTCAGTATTTAATGGAGCAAAGCCTGCAAGCCAGTTTAACCAGATGACACAAGCTGTCCTGCTTTACAAGCTTTGACAATGTTCTACCCACTCTGAGTTGCTCATTTGCAAACAACCCTCCAAACAATGCTGACCCCCGCTACACCTCCACCTGTAGCCTCTGAGTCATAGATACCCTGAGGGGAAGTTTATTATCATCGCTCCCCATTCTCCTCAGCGCTGAGCTTGGTGTGTGTTTGTGGGTAGTCGGAGACTAGATGTCAAATATGACCTCTGTAAGTACTTTATATTCATATCGTAATAATAAAACCTTTTGATGTGGGTGGTTGGACTGAAATGTTCTCTGCTACAAAACAATTATGTTATACAGGAACCATTTATCTATAAAGTCTTCATGAGAGTGAGCACCTGAATGCCATCACCCTAACGCCATCCAAAGTCAATCCTTTTTTCTTTTTCATGCTGATTGATTCTGATCACCTTCTACTGCTTGTAAAAATAACTAGAGTGGAACTGGAAGCCCTGCTTACCTAAAAGAATATGAGCTAATGTTAGCGTGCTAACTTGCTCACAATGACATACTTACTTTAGCCCATGTAGCCCAAGTTCACAGTCATGTCCACCATCTTGATTACGTGTGTTACCATGCTAATAAGCAATAAAACAAAGGTACAGCGGACGCTGATGGAAATGCCATTTGTTTGCAGGAATAACATTTTTTAACTGATTAACATAAGTCAGGGGATCAACCAAATGATGTGTGTGCTTATGTATGCAGTATATATATATATCAATTGTAAGTCACTTTGGATAAAAGTCAGTTAAATGACATGTAATGCAATGTAAAAAAAACTATGTGTATCCCTTTCCGTCCCTCTTAATGTCCTCCCACACATTCCTCCATTAGGCTCTCTCTCATGTGTACTTTCTCTCCCTTCTCTAGCTCACACCAAGTTTGTGTTGCTGAACACAGTGTTCCCCTCAACCTCATGTTTGTCTTCTTAGATTGGTATTCACCCTCAGAATGACATTATGCAGAACAGAACTTTTTTTTTTTACATTATTATCCCCCCTTTTCATCTGTTTCTCACATCATTGTTGGTTGAAGCCCATAAATTAGACAGAGACATGGAGAGCGGTGTTGGGAGCTGTTCCTAAAAACAAGGTAGACAGCTGAGGGAGAAATAAGAGACCCTTGTTGATACTTATGAAACTTTACGGCTGAGGGTCATGAAATACCTGCAGCGCCTCGCTTACAATCAGCAGAGTGGCACAGCGGACAACGAGGCATCATTCATTAAAGTGACTGCATGTACATGTATGTCCAATCCAAAACACTCACAATCCATAAGCTCTTGTTACAAAATAAAATCCACATATAAGCTCTAACCTCCCTGTGCTGGTACAATACAGGCTCATATCAGGCTTGAACATGAAATGTGAAGCTTGATGGTTGTCAGTGCTGGTCACATGGGCCACACTCTCATTATTTGACATGTTCGTAAAAATAGCTGCGCTGCTGGGACAGTGTAGAGGACAGTAATCCCCTGATCTCGCTCTGCACTAGGCCACGGCCGCATCTTGTCCATTCCAGGCTGTCCAGATGGCGGTTAGGGATATCCGTCCCATCTGCCAACCCAGAGAAGCACAGGGGCCAAGAAGATTAGTGCCTCATTGAGACACTGATCTACTAGCATAGCTCCATTCCTCCACTAAGTATGGACTGAATAAGTACAAGAAAGAGAGACGGACGGACAGACGGACAGACAGAGAGCTTGCACTGACCCAGTGAAACATTATGTCTGTGAAACGGTGTGCACTCTAAAGGTCTGGCACAGGAAAGAGAGAAAGGTTACGGCAGTGTGGAGCACAGACTTGCAGTGCATTGCAGTCTGGCCAGTGATCCCAGAGTGTGAATTTTTAAAGCTGGGGGTGGCTGATCAGGAAGGGAAGCGAAGGCAGTCTGTGTCTGTGTGTTACAGAGTGGGGCTAAGAGGATTAGGTAAATGCCTCTGCCTAGCCTGGATACCCAGAGCTGTGGAAATCCCACTGCAACCACAACCCCCACCCCTGGCAAACCCATCTCTAACTAGAGTCACCTCACTCTCCCCAGCCTGTATCTCATACCATGATGGACCATTAGCCCTGAACTACTGGCTCTCTGACCTCCATCTAATTCTACCATGTCCAAAAATGGGGGAAAAAAAATCAAAGCCAACCGTCTTCCACTAAAAACACATGTCATCCAGCCTAGCAACAAGAAAACAACAATCACAGAGCCTACGTTTCCCCAGATACAGTGGGGCTCGAACATTTGGGCACCCCAGGTAAAAATTTGTATCAATGTGCATAAAGAAGCCAAGAAAAGATGGAAAAATCTCCAAAAAGCATCAAATGACAGATAAGAGATTCGTATAATATGTCACAAAAAGTTGGATTTTGTTTCCATCATTTACACTTTCAAAATAACATAAAACAAAAATATGGCATCTGCAAAAGTTTGGGCACCCTACAGGGTTTATACCTTGTCCTGCCCCCTTTGGCAAGTATCACAGCTTGGAAACAGTTCTTGTAGCCAGCAAAGAGTCTTTAAATTCTGGTTTGAGGTATCTTCGCCCATTCTTCCTTCCAAAAGTCTTCCAGTTCTTTGAGATTTCTGGGCTGTCTGTCACGCACTGCTCTTTCAAGGTCTATCCAGATTTTCAATTATGTTGAGGTCAGGAAATTGTGAAGGCCATGGCAAAACCTTCAGTTTACGCCTCTTGATGTAATCCACCGTGGATTTTGAGGTGTGTTTAGGATCATTATCCATATGTAGAAGCCAGCCTCTCTTTAACTTCAGCTTTTTCACAGATGGCATCCAGATAGCGTCCAAAATTTGCTGAAATTTTATTTAATCCATTTTTCCTTCTACTTGTGAAATGTTCCCTGTGCCACTGGCTGCAATACAACCCCAAAGCATGATTGATCCACCCACCCTCCCCCCATGCGCCTAAAAGTTGGACAGAGGTTCTTTTCATTGAATTCTGTGCCCTTTCTTCTCCAAACGTACCTTTGGTCATTCCGGCCAAAAAAGTTCTATTTTAACCTCATCGGTCCACAGAACTTGTTCCCACAATGCATCAGGCTTGTCTATATGTTAATTTGCGAACTTTAAACGCTGATTTTTGTGGTGAGAACGTAGAATAGGTTTTCTTCTGATAACTCTTCCATGAAAACCATATCTGTATAAGTATCTCTTTCTAGTGGAATGGTGTAGCACAACTCCAGCGTCTGCAGGTCTTTTGGGATGGATCGTGCAGTCAGACGTGGGTTTGGACTTGCTTTTCTCACAATCCTGCGAGCTGTTCTTGTCTGATATTTTTCTTGGTTTTCCAGATCTTTCTTTAACTTCCACTGTTCCTGATGACTGCCATTCCCAACAGAGGATATTGGCATCTGAAAACGCTTTGCTATCTTCTTATAGCCTTCTCCTGCTTTGTGAGCGTCAACTATTTTCAGTTTCAGTTTTCTAGACAACTGCTCAGAAGAAGCCATGGTGCTGATTGTTGGGGGGGTCAGATGAGTCCAGGCATTTAAAACCTTAAGACTGACATCACCTGGTCTTTCCAAACAATGGTTGAGAACAATCTATGACACTGTCAGGTCTCAGCTTTCCAAGGGGGGCGGTGCATGCTAGAAACTCTGCAGGATGCCCAAACTTTTGCAGATGCCATTTTTTAGTTTTCTGTTATTTTGAAAGTGTAAATGATGGAAATAAAATCTAACTTTTTGTGACATATTCGAATGTCTAATCTGTCATTTGATGCCTTTTGGAGATTTTTCCATGTTTTCTTTGCTTCTTTATGCACATTAATACAAATTCTTACCTGGGGTGCCCAAACTTTCGAGACCCACAGTAGGTCCAGTCCTCTGAAATACATCACATATGTTAATATGAACGACAAAAATGGTCACGACAACACACCAACAAGGCATTTGGCTGACCTCACACTAAGTCCCAGGAAAAGATGGGTGTTGAAACATGAAACATTTATATTTTTAAAAAGGCTCAAATTCTCCAAATACATACTGTGGGTCTAATATAGACTTTGTAGTTGGTACACTTTTATTGAACCCAGATGTGAGAGACAGACGTGCCATCAGCACAGCTTACAGAAACAGCGCTGTCAGACACATTGCCAAAACGGCTGGCAGCCGACTCCTACAGCTGCTTCATAAAACACAGACGCCGACGCCATGGCCGAGGCCATAAACTCTAAAAATCGACAACACGGGACGAGGAAGCCTGAACATGAATACGCAGACACAGAGAGAAAGTTGTAAGAGGTGGAAATGGGGGGTGATCTCAAATATAATGCCGCTATTATGGTGTATGCGTGAAAAGCTGTCCTCCCAGTAAAAGACAACGAAACAAGTCAGGACAGGAAATTTAATTTACCTTCCCGTCTCTCTGGATCTATCAAGAAGCACTGAATGAGGGGAAATGTTGCCTTCCTTGGCAAGGGAAACCCAGTGCACAGTCTGGAGAGTGTGTGTGAGAGTTAAAGGGGTGACGGGGCGAGTGTGTCAAAGGTAGATTAAAAGGCAGCAGAAGAAGAATGCAGTGAAACCTCCAGCTGTGCCAGCAGCTGCAGCTCGTCCTCGAACACGAGAGGGGAATTGGGGTGACAGCAATGACGGCCAACAGTTCATAGCCAAGGGCCTGCCCCCTGTGGTGCATTCAGCCCTATATGGCAGTGCAGACGTTGAGATAAACATAACCGCTGCAGGCAGACAGACAGACCCACACACACACACACACACACACACACACACACACACACACACACAAAGGGAAAAAAATAGCCACAGAAACAGAGACTTTCTAAATGGCGAGCAAGGAATCTCTATTTGTCTATCACTGCTTCCTGAACAGTCTGGAGTTAGACAGTGTAAAAGCAAGAGGAGAGAGATTTGGATGCCAATATTTTTTTGGATAATAACTTTATCCATTGTAGCTGCCAGAAGGGCACATTTGCCTAATCATGGAGCCTGCAGCCTGTGGTTCAACAACATCCCTCCTGGCAAATTAATTGCTGGGGTTCAGAGCATGCAAAGACCAACACAGCTCCTACAGGAGAAGTGGGATTGAAATGTTGCACTGCACACTCACTTTTAGATTAATTGGAATAATTGTTGGAATTAAAAAAAAGCAACTATAAGAGCAAATATGTTTTGCTTCTATTGCTGGATTCAATTTGCATCAAATAATATGGGCCGAACGTTGAAAACATCACACCACAAGCAAAATAACACACACACAACCTCTCTGTACACTTGGCCCATTTTATACTGCTGATAGTAAATAACGTCCAGTTAGAAGTTTATAATAATTTAATCTACTTTTATTTTCAATATCAAATGCAAATCACAAACTCTCAGAGCCCAAAGTTGTGACTTTGATTTGCTTTTTTTTTGTATGACCAACAGTCAAATAAGACTAAGAATCCACAGCCACGGTAACAACTGTGCAACATGGTATCATGACTTTACGTAAATATACACGCCAACTTTTGTTATCTGTACGCATTTTGAGCTATCCACATGTTTGTCTAATATATTTGTAAACAAACACGCCACTTGGCATGTTATCGTGAGAATAACATGTTATCACGAGAAGAAAGCTACGGTTGACTTTAGGAAAAGAAGAACGGACGCGGGACATGATCCCGTCTCCTGGGTCAAAGCCCTGTGTTTTACCCATCCCCCAGACCAACCTCCCTATGCGTATTTTTCGCCTTTTCATACTACTTGCTACAGTGTAAATTCACACGCAATCGCAAGGTAATGTAACTCAATGGATGCCAAATGGCGTGGATATTCGCTGAAAAGCAAGTATGCATCTTGATAACACACCGATAATGGCATACGGATTGGTGTGTCATACATATACCATTTCATGAGATCAGTCTGGACTGTGAGACTGTACTTGGGTAAATGCTAATGCTAACACTAGCATAGCAAGCTGAAGTGAATCACATTAGTTTTGTGGGATTAAAGAAAGTATTGGACAAATCAAAAGTTTGACCTGAAGAGGACGCAAGGTGAAAAGTCAGGGTATCTCCAAAGGTTTTTAGGATTAATTGTCGGATATCTGTGTAAAATCTCACGGCAATCAAATCAAAAACCTGTTGGGATATTTCAGTCTGGACCAAAGTAGAGTTTGACTGACCAACAAACCGACACTGCCTTCATCAAATGTTCAATATTTTGATATGCCAAACATATCATGTCTTAACTTTTAGTCCATCAATTCATCAGCACCAGTCTAAATCATGTCTCCTCTTCACTTGTTACAAAGTCTTTCTTCAACCCACAGTGTTCCCTGTTGCATCACTCATACAGTCTGTGGCCTGAGAAGGATGACATTAATCCTAAAGTTAATGTCCCTGGGAGAGGAGCAGAAAAGTAAGTGGGCATATGCGTGACACACTTAAGAGGGATTTTATGCATCTATAGCTGTGAAACTCAATCTACCCCTCTCTCTCTCATCTCTCTCTCTGGTCCATCTATCACTCTGCTGTTTTACCTTCTTTCACAGTAGACACACTTTTCTTTTGAAGCCCTGCCCTGCCATGGTCTATACCTCTGTTTTATTAAAGCAGGCTGTCAGCTGCTAGCAGGTTGAACCTAGTCTATCTTGCTTCATCTTGCACTCACATCAGGAATCATTTAAGGTTGATGTAGTATCGCCATGGCTATAAACTCTACTGTTACTGGACCGGCTATAGGAGTAAAACTGGTGAGAATGTGTGAACACTGTTAAAGAAATTCCCTCTTCAGTCACTTCAGCACTAAGTGGTCAGTGTGTGTGTGTCAGCTTGTGCGAGTGCAAACTGTTCAAACGCATGTTGGCATGTGACCTGCGAGGTCAGGTGGCCGGCTACCAGCTGTCACTCATTCAATATCTGTGTGTGTGTTAGGAGCCTTTGCACGCTCGTCCAGGTTTGCAGGCTTTTTTTGACCTACATACTGCTCTCGATGATCAACTCCAAAGAAATCTGTGTTAATCAGCTGCCTCTGTGGCCAGCCCGTCTGTTGCCACTAGCAGAGTGACAAAGCAGATCAGCAGACCTCATTAAGACCAAAGAAACAAAAAGCTAAGATAGGGCTGCACGATATGACATAAAAACCCAAATCCGAATTAATTGCACATTTTACCTCGATAACGATAATTAATCACGTCGTTCTAAATCCTCTTTTCTGAAGCCAAAATGTTACCAGACAACGAATACGGGGGGGGACTCAGTTGACTCGGACTCAGTGTTTGAGTTATCCTACATTATGCTTTCTATGCGGCTGACTTGTACGGGCAGAGTCATGTGACTACACACGCGGTAGAATGTTTTTTAAGGACAAAGTAGGCCTAGTAACAGGAATTAATTATCAAAATTATCGTCATGGGAATAATACATTGAGAACAGCTTCAGAATTTCATCTGGCCCTACGCTCTGATTTTCACTTCCCTGAGCTGCCTCCCCCTCAGAGCTGCCCCCACTTTGGCCGAATTGCATGTTGGTGGGGTGGGGGCTACACTGCCTGTCCACTACTATACTAGTTTTCTTAGATTATAAACGAGCAACAAGTTTGCTAGTGGGATGTGAATGACTAAAATGAAAAAGAAAAATGTGTATGTGTCCCTCAGTGGATGCTGCAACCCCTAGCACGTGCAGATAATGCTGCATTCCTAAGAACACAAAACATTGCAGTAGTATAGCCCAATCATGAGGCACAGTTACACTAGCGAGTGAAAATTGTGACACAAATAATCACTGTGCAACACTCAATCAATCAAATTATTCAAAAAAAGCTGGTTAATGTCATTTTGTCTGCATTTTTTTCCACCATTTGTTTTGGAGTGTTAACTTCATGCTGTAAAGGTCTGGGTATGGTAAAAGAAATTCTGATACTAATACCCATGAAGTGAATTTTTTTTTCTTCTTCATGTAAAAAGCATTACGTTGTGTAAAATACCAGCACCACTCCTTCCCATCCAAATCAACTTCACACACATATGTGTTGAAAGTGTTCAGATTATGAAAATTTTTTATTTTATAACTGTACAACGAAGTATTGTTTGGGCTTATCATTCACCACACCACAGTCTGTATGGGTGGTAGGTGCTGTAGTAGTGGGCCAATCACATTGCAAAAATATACTATTTTCTAGATCTGAGCTGAAAAATAATTATTTCAATACTACGTAATACTGTGTTAATGTAGTCGATACCTTGAAAAAGGTATTGAGTACCGACACCCAGCCCAAATGGTGTGAGAGCCTGTATTAGTACCCCCGCCCCCTTACCTCGAGAGTTGGTAGCCATATCCGCCACCTTCTGAAAGGCATCTAAAAAGGCCACTGCTGCCAGAATCGTGGTCCTGTAAATATATTGACACATGCTCACTGCACCATGACTACATACATTTACATACAACAGTCTGTAAATGTTGCACTATAACGTTTCATTCCTCCAGGTTTTACCATTCATTGGAACCACTTCTCACCTGAGTTGAGAGTGCAGTTTTGTGGCCTTGGCACTGAAGTCCTCCCAAACAGGGTAAGAGCTCTGGTCAGAAAAGGGAAAAGAAATGAGTCAAAAGAAATATCTCACCTAGCACGTGAATGTGCACAGGCATACCTTCTCAAAACACACACACTGTATGCATACATATTTGCGAGGACAATGCTCTCTTCGTCATGATAGAATCTATATTTTCTCTTTAATTTACACCGATTGTGTTGAGTTGAAATAAGGTTCCACTGAGGTTGTACTCAAAGGGAGCTTCGCCTCTTACCCCAGGGTTAGAAACAGTTTGGTGTAAATGCTCTGGGTTCTTAAAGGTCCATGACATGGTGCTCTTTGGATGCTTTTATATAGACCTTAGTGGTCCCTTAATACTGTATCTGAAGTCTCTTTTATATAGACCTTAGTGGTCCCCTAATACTGTATCTGAAGTCTCTTTTATATAGACCTTAGTGGTCCCCTAATACTGTATCTGAAGTCTCTTTTATATAGACCTTAGTGGTCCCCTAATACTGTATCTGAAGTCTCTTTTATATAGACCTTAGTGGTCCCCTAATGCTGTATCTGAAGTCTCTTTTATATAGACCTTAGTGGTCCCTTAATACTGTATCTGAAGTCTCTTTTATATAGACCTTAGTGGTCTCTTAATACCGTATCTGAAGTCTCCTTTATATAGACCTTAGTGGTCCCCTAATACTGTATCTGAAGTCTCTTTTATATAGACCTTAGTGGTCCCCTAATACTGTATCTGAAGTCTCTTTTATATAGACCTTAGTGGTCCCCTACTGTATCTGAAGTCTCTTTTATATAGACCTTAGTGGTCTCTTAATACTGTATCTGAAGTCTCCTTTATATAGACCTTAGTGGTCCCCTAATACTGTATCTAAAGTCTCTTTATATAGGCCTTAGTGGTCCCCTAATACTGTATCTGAAGTCTCTTTCTCTTTCAAAATTCAGCCTTGGTGTAGACTTACAGCCACTAGACGTGTCTAGAAACTAAACACGTTTGTACTGTTGCTCGATCTTAATAAAGCATCAAAAGAGAGAAGTCTCCATCCATGTTTTAACAGACACACCTGGGGCCAAGTTGAAACCAGAATCAACTAGAGTAAAGTTTAAAATACAGTCCTATTCTGATCCCTAACAGTAATTTAATGTAAATTGAAAATAGATAGATGCAGTCATTTGGGTTTCATAGTTCCCTATGAAGAGTTTCTTGTAAAATTCACTTTCTAGACCTGTAGATGTTAAGTGCCCTATAGTTCCTCAAAAAATACAGTTCAATCGCAACTAAAAATATGCCTCATTATGTGTGAATAGAGGTGAATAAATGTTTTGGTCAGTTGCGTTTCATACGTAAAACATTTGGCGGCGGGTGTGGGGAGAAGGGGGGGGGGGATCCCTTGATCTTTGCTATGGGCTGTTATGCGTGTTCATATGTTTAGATGTCTTTAGTACATGCATGATCTGAATAAGCTCTCATATCATGACTGTTTATGTGCACCGGGCAGGTAGTATGGTTGGTCTTTGAAATTTCTGGATTAGATTTCCTCCAGGATCATCATCTGCAGCCTTGAGCTGTAACAGCAGAAACCAAACATAAAACACATTCAAGGCTAGATCCCATTAGAGCAAGAGCTTGAGCCCCGGAGAACGAAGAGGAAGGGCATAACCGCCATGTTCCCCTTTTGATGGAGCGGCAGCATCCGGAGTATACCTATTGTAATGGGAAAATTACATTTAAGCATGATTTCATATATCCTTCTATAATATGCATGTATTATTATTATTATTATTCATGTAATTATTCACAATGCTTTTCAGGTTGTATGACTTGTGACATTCCTTCCCTGTGTCTCCTCCCTGAAAGAGAGACTCCTTCACAGACTGTTAGTCTCTGCATTTCTTCTCCAAGGAGAGTACCATGGAGTCTGAAGGAAGCCTTTGATCAGTGTTACGTTTATCAAAGCAAGTCCAGGGTCAAAAAGAGGCTCCAACTTTTTACAAAACACATAATTTTCTCTTGTAGGGGTACACAGGATATAAGACGGGGGATGCTACTGTTTTAATTGTCCCATGTTACTCTGTTAACTCTGTGAAAACTTTCTTCCCACTTAGTTATTCTCTATAGGGAATAAATAAATCTCATCGTTTGTTTCAACAAAGTCTCTCTCCAAAACAATTCTTCTCCTGCTGTACAGAAACTTCCACAACACTATATATAGTCAGTTTGCAATCTAGAAACATTCTTGGTACATTCTGGATATGACAGCGTTCAACTCCCAGCTTCTCTCTGCCTTAAAAAATGATCTAGGAGCCGTCAGCGCTAACACAAATGTTTGCCTTGATCCTCCTGGTCTTGCTGTCTACACTTGACTCCAACAGGTGCCTAATTAGCTTGTGTGTCTTGTAACTCCCAGGAGCGGGAGGGATGCGCTGCCAAGACAGCTGAGGGAGGAGGGTGAAGAAGCGGGCAAAGAGGGCTACATGCAGAGCAGCAGGGGAGGGGTGGGACACACGTTTCGCTCTCTTCATCTACACCCAGCCACTCCCTGGGAGGCCAGGGGAGACAAACAGAGGGAGGGAAGAAGAACAGGAAGGAGAGATAGGCTCTTCCTCCTATGCCTCGTAATTCACTGGAGGGCGAGGTCAGAACCATCATCCTCCGAGGTGGTTCGCTCCACATTTTTTTAAAAAGGTGGTTGCTTTCCCACACAGAGGCTTAAAGTCGCATCCCATTCACATCCATTGCTGACCTAATTCTTGATTTCTGATGTAATCCAGCTGAATCATTGTATTCCTTTTCACCCTGCCTCCTCTTCTATCACCTCCTACTCTTTTATTTCTTTTCCTGTAGCTTTGTCAGACAGTTACATAACCAACAGGTGCTGCCTATAGCAACACATTTTGTCTGTACAGTCTTTTTTTTTTTTGCTCTCCAAGTGCACTGTATGGGTAGCATGTAGGGGTGGGAATCACCAGACGCCTCCTGATACGATATCATCACTATACTTATGTCACGATACGATATAATTGTGATTAAAACATATTGCAATATTCTGCGATATATTGCAATTTCTAACCTTTTTCCAATTTGAAATTGTTCCCAATTTCAAATGATGTCCCTATAAGGAAACTTTGTCAACATCTGTTGCATCTAAAAAGTTACATTTCTCTGTTTGTTTATCTCACTTTAATTTTGTTGCTGCAAAATGGGATTTTCAACCAGACAAAATGACCAACACATATATAATAATAGATTGATACTTGGCTTCTGTGTCTCGATACTAGAAAATATTGCGATACGATGCTGTATCGATTTTTCCTCCCACCCCTAGTAGCACGTAGGTGCTTTTACACTATACTGTAACATTGTTTCCAATCAGCGAGATCAGCACAGAAAAGCTGTGCTGCTGCACTGCTCCGGGGGGGTAAAGCTAGTCTGACAGGCTGGCGTGGCCCAGCCAGGCGGCAGGAATGAGGTCAGATGTCTGTCTCAGACAGTGGACATGGACACTGTGCTGACTAAGGGCTTCAGCCTCATTCATCTGCGCTGCTTATCAATACACAGACTGCCTCTCTCCGGCCCTGCCACGAGAACCACAAAAGGGAAATATATGAAACCAAACCAGCGCTGTCAATAGCAGAGAGCTGTTTTCATTGGAGCCTGACAAATGAGGGCCCATAAATTAGTCCATCTGAAGGCACCACTGCCATGTGAGCTATAGCGATCAATAAGAAATCTGTTAGGTGGAAAGTGCTGCCTGATGCTCGACTTATTCGCTCTTATTGACACTTTGTAGCATGAGGCCTCTACCCAATGGGAAGACTAGGAGCTGCCACAGGCCTGATGAATACGTTCACACTTTCCATCTGTTGTCTGAACAACAACAGACCACCCTAGTTCAACTTCCTTGACTTGACCCTCCCCCAACACACACAAACACACACACTTGCATGTGTGCAATACATAATGGGAGAGATCCAGTTCCTGCTTAAGGAATCATTTATGTTGAGAGGTGGATAAGTCATTTTAAATACAAATAACATGCAACGTGAGTCAGTTCATTCACTCAGTCCTGGACCCGATGTGTATTGAACTAAATATTACTAAAGTAGGCTAGAGATTTCCTGACACAAGGGAATCAAACATCAGGAAGCACAATCAATAACCTTTCAAGCCTGTTTCTGTCCAGGAGGTTGAGGTGATGGAGCAGATTATTTCCTTTCAGAGCATCCTTCGGAGTCTGACATTTAATCTAATAGGCTAAACCTTGGAGGCTGGGATGGAGGAGGAACAGATGTTTTGGGGGTCAAATGGTACCCCAGAACATTTGTATTGAGATAGCTGCACAACTATTCCAAAAATGATGGCCTGGTTTAACCGTTTGATGATAAGGTTAGGTGTTGACCCCTGAACCAAACACATAAAGCCACCATCAATTCAATTTTTTTTAAAGCAAAATAAAAGTGTAGTTCCAGTTAGTACACACACACACACACACACACACACACACACACACACACACAGCCTGGCGGACCTGCTGCACATGCAAATAACACAAAGAGAAACATGTTTCATCTCTCAATGTGTCCTGCAGCGGTGTTTCCAGTGGGGGGAGGACCCGGTATAAGAGACAAAGGCAGTAAAAATATCAGCCACCGTGCAACCTCAAAGGTCAGATATGATCCCTGTCTACTTTAATGTAGCCTACATGTGAGTGTTACCTTCATGTCGTTCACGATGGCCTGGAATAATCCACCCAGCGCTCCACACTCCTTCTCCACCGACTCCATGGTGTCAAAAAAAATCTTGTACAAGAAGACAAAAAAAATCTGAATAAATATCCGCGTTCAAACGTCAGACATGGGGACCTTTGTTTTGTTCATCTGCCCTTCGTTGTCCTCTCCTAGGATGCGAGGATGCGAAGCCGCAGAAGCCCACAGACAAAAAGAAGTGTTGTGCTCGGAGGCACCGGGAGCTGCCGCTCGCTCGCCCCGCCGAACGCTACTCGCCACACGGACACACAGGAGCGGGGAATGCGCTTTGGTCCTGGAGAACTACAGCCGGGAAACGTGGACGGGGCACGCACTGTGGCTCCTCATTATCGCAGCGTTAACACAATTGTGGTGAAGAGGGGGCAAGGAGGAGGAGGAAGAGGAGGAGGCACCGGGCACCACGGGAGACGGTATCGGTCGCAGGTCTCGGGGACGCGCTCCGTTCTTAGCAGCGGAGCAGATGTCTTGGAGCTGGAGTCTCCCGTAATACGATCCATGGGAATGGGAAGGGGGCTGGTCAAGTTCCCCCCCCCCTTCACTATACACTTGCATGGTGGGTAAGGAGGAGGGGTCAAGGAGAAACACCCCCTCGGTTCCTCCCTTCTCTCCGCCTTCCACCCCCATGCAAACAAAAGTGAAGCCCCAAAGCTGTGTTCCCATTGAACAATTAATTAAGATGTAAATGAGGACTTCCTCGGTTTCTTATGTGTATTCACGCACGCGTCTGTTAATGCCCATTTGTAGTGGGTTAGAGTGGGCCAGTTGTTATCAGGAAACAGTAACATGGACCATGATCACCTCACTTTGCATCAGTTAATCTCCTGAATAAACACTATGTCCTGTGACTTAAATATGTATATATGTAACATATAATGTATCCTTTATTAGTCCCACAAGGAAATTACAATTTACACTCTGCTGTTATTACACACATTACACACAGACCTGAATTACACACACATGCTCAGTGCCTATACATGCACTAATGGAGAAACCAAAGTGCTAGTTACTAGGCTACCTAAAGTACAGAGTGTGGATTGGTAGCTGGAGAGATGCCAGAGAGAGATACTTGCCGCTGTCAGTTGCTCTTGAGCAAGGCACCTAAACCCCCCATCTGCTCAGGGCGCTCGTCCAGCACTGGCAGCCCACTCACTCTGACTCTCCATTTGTGCATGAATAGGTCCTGAGCATGTGTGTGTGTGTGTGTGTGTGTGTGTGTGTGTGTGTGTGTGCCTGTGTGATATCTAACAAAACAGAATGTAAATTGTAGATCAAGTGTGGCTCAATAAACAGTATAAATTATTATTATTACTATTATTATTATTATTATTAGTAGTAGTAGTAGTAGTAGTAGTAGTAGTAGTAGTAGTAGTATGTTATTGCTGTTAGGTTGCCAGGAATTGCACCTGGCCAATAATCTAGCACACCCCTTAAAACCACAATTTTTTATAGTATAGTTTTTATACTTAATTTTTGTATAGAATAAACAAAATACTTAGTGAGCTTGAGCCACACTGAGATAGTCAGTCACTTTGGTGTATATGCTAAAATAAGCTAAAGCTAATCATCTAACTCTATGCAACAATGCAAATTAGCATTTCCCAGAAATGTTGAACTATTCGGTTAAAATCAGATCATTTGGGGGAAATAAGATATAAGAACTTGTTACTTTAGAATACAACAGCAGTAGATTTATAGTAGGTTAATTAGAGGTTTGGCAGTCTACCATAACCCATCATATACAGCAGAGAGAGTTGGAGGCCACCAGAGTTTTATGTATTTAAACCACATCATCACTTGTGTGTTATGGAGTGGCTACGAGGGACTGGGGTCACCCCACAGCATTCCTGATACACATCCTGACAGTTTATAACCCTGCACATCTGCCAGCCACACACCTTCCTCTCTCATCTGTCTGCTTTTCTTTTTCCACGGGAGAGCATCCACCCCACCAGGCAGTGAAACATGGCCCAGTTCAGCCAAAAAAACTGCAGCCCACGTCATCAGACAGACCAACCCTGGAGAGGAAAATCTAGTCTTTGCCATAATTCCGAGAGATAATTTTTTACCAATCATACCTCAATTTTACCACATAATTTCCTCTTCTTTCACTCCCTTTGGGTCATGTCAGTAGAGTTAGCTTACAAAGCAATACATGATCAGTGTTGTACGTACCATGTAATTATATCCTTTATACTTCTTACACAGAAGAAAAAACATGACTTGTGCTGTGGGTATTTATAGAGCAACCAGATACCAGCATGCTGTCCTGAGAGCAGGACTCATAAACAAGAGCAGAGTCATAAACTACTGTCGGAAAAAGAAAAGCACAAAGAATACAAAATCACATTTTTTTTTGTTAAGTTGCGGTGACTAGGTTAGGAACTGTGTGTGGTTTGGTATTTTAGCGTCCTGCCCACGTGGACAGACATGAGGTGGATGCTCCCACCACAGCACTCTCTGGCATCTCTTAGAAAACAGCTATAAAACAGAAAGTATCCCCAACACAGATCTCGACATTTCTCACCACCACCACCACCACCACCATCAAACCCCCTGTATTCTGTTCTCTGCCATACTGCTGATGCATGTGTGTCTGTAAGAGTTTCCTTAATTCAGCAAGGATGGCTTTTAGTAAGGAAAAAATGTGACGGTTTCTATTTCGCCAAGCTCTCCCAGTAAAGCGTTTACAACTGAAAGCAATCATCAGCCCTAAACACATCAAGCTGGGGAGACTCATGAGATTTTGAAGGCTTATATAACTGACTTTAAGGGCTTTGACTTCTGGGTACATTTTCATTCACCATTGTGCGATAATGCCTGCTGATTTTTTCAGCCTGTGTTTCACCTCATTTATATAAGAGAGTGGGGAAAAACTATTTATCATTTCATTAGCAGAGGCAACACAATAGAGGCAATCTGGCATTTACTCAGCGTGTAGATAAGTAATTGAAATCTAGTAGTTGTTGTATTGTAACACTCACTTATATAAGGTTATGAGGTAGGAACTCTAAAGCAAACACCTGTTGTTTTTTTTCTAATCTTGCTTCTGTTCACTTCCTGGTTCCCTCTAACCTTGACCCAGCCTCAGAGGCAGCTCTCCTTGATACAAAAAAAGGGAAAACACACAGATTTTGTGATATACTGTGACCTTTTACCTCCGAGTCAAGTCCTACTTAGGATTCAGCTGGTCTTGCCTGGTTTATTGTCCGTAGTGAAGGAAAACATTCGGGAAGCTGTGACACCCCCGATGAAGTCACTGCTGAGGTCACCTTTGAGGTCTTGTGTCTACTTGAAATCTATCAGGATTTATCATCTGAGGTACAGTCTGCTCACACCGCTGACTGTAATAGTCAGCTTATCATTAGGGAATCATAAGGACACATGTATGAACATTGGCTTCTTGTTATTCTTACGGTAAGATCAGATCAACTTTAAAGTAAAAGAAAGTGATCTTACAGATGGACAGCAAAGGACTGTGGTTGTGGATTACACAACATGTTTGAGAAATTTCTGTGGGGGTTTTGAAACTGTTTCTTTTTCCACTATGAAAGCTCATCTCACCACTGGGATCCAGTTTAACAGAATTAATTCAAGCTGCTGTTCTCCATCTGAGAGAAAAACATTTAACAGCTACCTTTCAAGCCTACAGGGGGTTAGCGTTTGATACACAAAAGGCAGATTTTAGGTTAAGCATTCACAGCCTTGCTGTTACTGTATTTCTGCCCCCCTGCTTTTACGCTCTAAAAAGTCACTGACCTCTGACTGCCAGGCTGCCGACATCAAGATGAGAAGAGGATGGGAGTGCTGATTTGCCTTCAACTATTAAAGGAGAATTCCGGTCGATTTCAATTTTTTTTTTAATTTGTAGTGCTGTCAGTAGCAAGACAAATTAAACCAATTGGTGCTATCTACACCGTGTTATCCTCCTTCTAGAGTTAGCACCCAACAGGTTTAAACAGGGCAAGTTTTAAAGGTGTTTTTAGTCTCTAAACAGGCTTGAAATGTAATTACCGGTGCCTAGCCATGTGCAGTTATTCCTTCCAAGTGAGCACACAAAAACAGAGCAACATGTTGAAATTGACCGGAATTCTCCTTTAACATATAAGTTCACAGTTCTACAATTAATGACAATCATTGTGATTTGTCGACTCTTTTTGCCCTCGAGGAAGATCAGCAGCTAAGACTCAGAACTAAGAAAACGTGCTTTCACTCTTTGAATGTTTTCATTTAATCTATATTTTATATTACAGTTAATATTTCCCAAAAACAACAAGCTAGTAATGAACTTCAATAAAAGGCGGTAAAGGATGAGGCTCTCTGGAAGATTAAAATAGTATGTTTTATAAAGTATCAGGTCTCTATTAGGGAAACTAGATGTTATTTTAAGGGGTGCTAGTGCATCACTAATACATTCATTTGCATAGTTAATTTGCTATGCTACATTTATTATGGAAAGCACAATGACCAATTGTATCATAATTTATGATATCTCTCTCTCTCTCTCTCTCTCTCTCTCTATGTGAGCTATGTGCACAGAAAATCTAATCAATGAGTCAAATAATAAGCAATTATGGATGAGGTGAAAAAAATCAAGTACATTTTGTACAAAATAAAGATAAAGAGGCTACATGTACTGGAACTCTTGATAAGCGAGCTGTATGTGAACCTTGTCTTTACATCATCATTCTTCGATCAGCAGCTGGCTCCCATTGCTCCTTGAGGGGTTTGAGTGCTCTTTAACACTGTAGTGCCTCTCTGAATGTAACACACCACATCCTCATACGTCAACACATCACAGATGGACAGAAAGTTGTTCTGGGAGAGGGATCCTAATCTGTGGCATGCATTCTTTGCACTGCATTTTCCACAGAAGTCTTCAAACAGGGGAGTGGATCGCTAATGATTGAGCTAATGTAAACTAAACTGCTCGTTCTGGCAGAGATAGGCTCTCTCTCTGGCCCTCTGCATCGCTTTCTGTCTTTCTCCCCTTTCCTTTGCTTTCATCCACCCGTCTTTTGTTGCCTCCGCTTCTTGATCTTGCCTTCCAATCCTCTCCTCTTCCTCTGTCTGATCATTACACAGAATTATAAATGGGGCAAATGATCGTGAATTGACAAATCATTCATTTATACTTACAGATACTTAAATTTAGTAGACTTGTAGACCTTAAAATAGCATCTCTAATGTGCAAAATAGATAATAGCACGTTGCCAGACTGTATCCAGAGGCCGTTCCAAATAAGTGAATATGAACTGAGGGGAAGCTGTATTTTCATTAAATAGTAGAACAAATGGAAAACAAAGAAGTGTTTCGGTGTACGGAGTTAAATTGTGGAATGAATTGGAAATGAATATGAAAAAGTGTAACTCAATCGACCAATTATGCAATTATTTAAACATACGGTGATTAATATATATAAAACAGAAGTGTGAATACCAGAAGGTACGCAAATTGTATTGGAGTTCTTGTGTTGAACTGGGTTATATAGTGTATACTTAGTTTCTGTAACTTTCATTTTTCGTATGAAAGAATATGATATCATGTAAAAAGGTTAGGTGCAATAAGCCTAAATATATTTTTTTTAATTAGTATTATTGTTGTTGTTCGTGTTTGTTTGTTTTTTTGTCTGTTAATTTTTTTAAAAAAAGAAGAAATTTGTGGAAGTAAAAGCATCAATGTTATTTTTTGTATGTTATCAGTGTATTGACTGCTGTGGGTTATAGATGGCCGTAAAAAAATAAATAAACTAAAACTAAACTACTTCCTAAACCTCCTAATTTACTTGTTTTTCTTACACCCCCACCCCCTGGTCCCCCCTTAAAGCTCAGAGAAGAGACTCGCCAGCTCCATGTGAGCCTGTGGAATTTCCTCTATAGATTGCCTGTCAGCTCCCGCTCTCCTGAAGCATCCCACAGACACGTGGGCCTCTGTTTGCATCTCACAGAGATCAGGGAAGATATAGAGGCTCAAACACGTGTAACGACAGAAAACGGTTTGAAGGGAGAAGGGTGAGCCAGTTAGACAGAAATGAAGACAGAAAGCACTGAGCTACAGCAGGCCGGGCCACGTGACTCATTTTTTATTGGGACTGCTTGACCTCCACACACATGCATGCACCCGCGGAGCCCTGCATGCACACAAACACTGGGCCAGATACACAAACAAAAATAATGCTGACGCTGGAAAGTATTCATTCCCTGAAGCAAAGGAAAAGATAAACATGCCAAGCTTGGGAAATAATTAAGCAGCATTTTCTTTCTTTTAAATGTGGAAAATAGTTTTTGGAATTGGACTTGTTGAACAGCTGTCGGCTCAAAAAAACTAAACAACAACACACACAATAGCCATTTCTTGCTTGTGCTTAAAATGTTTCTGCTCTTATCCAGAGTACTTGTATTTTTAACGACATCCATGACACATGTGACCATGCATGAGGAAACGCAGACCTCTGTTAACATGCCACAGATCCAAACTGACATTTGGAACCAAGCAGACAGTTGTATGGTGAACATCATGTACACAAATTCCCTGCAATGTAAAAAATATAAATCTGCGCAAAGCCCACAAATAGACATGGACAAGGACATTCAGCGCTATGACATATTTTCACTTTGTCTGCTGGTAGAACTCTAATCAATTTATCTCCGCTGAGCCCTCAAATCTGTTTATTTGCTCTCCAGCAAGGACAGCCCAAGTTATTTGGAGAATAAACACTCACTGATGATGCTCCGTCAGTGTGGTTCATTTCAAATTAAAATGATGAGCTGGGATGGAAAAAACAGTGACAGTGTTGACTTTTTTTAAATTTATTTTTTCATCAAATCAGTTCCTACTGTGAGACAAATAAGACAAACTGAAAAGATTCCAAGCTCATCACTGCTAAAAAAAAAATAGATATTCTTCATACTCGGGGAACCAAAATGAACTCTACTGGATAAAGAATTTCAACAAAGACAGTGTTGAGCCTCTCACCGTGGTGAGATTCGCAGCGATGTGCCTCCCTTAGGCACATAAAACAAACACACTTATAGCTGACATTCCACTTTAAGAAAGAAGAGTGACCCAGGTCAGATCAGTGTTTGGGCATCGCTGTCATTCCACACGTACTCCCTCCTGAGTCAGAGTTGGTCTAAAGTGTCTGGCTGTATGTATCCAACTGTGCATGCCAGGCGTAACTGTGTGAAAGTGTGCACACATGTGAACTCTGTGTGTGTGTCTTAGAAGATAGGCTGCTTGAATTCAACACACTCTGAAAATAAACCAAAGGGTCAACAAACAAGAGAGAGAGAGGGAGTACATCCATGTGTCGCTGTGTGTTGGGAGAGGAGGGGGTGAAAAAATAAAAAATGTTCTTTCCCCTCTGTTCTCATGTCTGAAAACCGAACGCTCTGACTTCTCAGTGAACTATCCACTGCGTATCATGAGGAGGACGCAACATGCACCCAGGGTTTGGGGTGGTTTGGAGGAGTTCGTGGCCCGGGGAAGGAAGCTGGTCCTCGGTGGGGGAGTCGCCCTTTATCAAGGAGTCAAGGATCTGGAGATCACTCAAGACAAGCTTGTTAAATTCAACACCAAGCAATAAAGAGATGTGGAGGAATGAGCAGAATCTTAAAGCAAACAGACATTCTGCAAGAATGTGTAAACATTTAATACTCATCAATCATATTAAATACAACAAAATAAGCATGTCAGTATCCACGGTAACGCAATGAATCACTGCAGCAGCTACTGTGACAGTTTTAATCTTTCAAAAGAGAATAACAAGAATTTGGCTTGGGGACTGTGGTTCCTTGAGCTAAAAACTCATCAGCTTGCTAACATGCCGATGCTTTAGATGCCATGTTGACCGTGTTTAACTTCTATGTTTAGCATGTTAGCATGCTAACATTTACTAGTTAGTATTCAACACAAAGTACCCTACTGAGGCTGATGGGAATGTCATCAGTTTTGGAGTCATAAGTATTGGACAGACTTAAATTTTGACCTGATGATGGCGTCAGAGGAAAGGCCTGAGGCTAACCCAAAGTTAGGACACATAAGTACAAGAAGCTGTCTTTCTGTAAAGAAATTTGATGCAAAACCAGACAGCTCGATTATGAAATATTTCACTGGAATCAAAAGATCTAGATGGTGACGCTATATAAGAAGTCGGGGGATGTTTTTGGCAGGTGCCTATGAGTATCTGTAGCAAATTTCACGGAAATCCATCCAATATGTGTCAAGATATGTCAGTCTTGGACCAAAAAGGCGGACAGATCAACATTACTATCTGCCTGGTCATAGCTTATATATGTGCTGCCATCTAGTGTTAGTTTCCATGAAAGAAAACAGGCCCCTATCTTCTTTATTGGCTGGACAACAAATTGGATAGTAATATGAAAAATACCAATATTACAAATACAGGTCCCTTTATCAGTCATGGTATGGTTTATCACACCCTGGGTTCAGAAACTACAAGTTTGGGGGCATAATATGCTACTGCATTGTGGGATATGTAGGATTCAGTCCTTTTAGAGCTTGCAGCTTGATACATACTAGCAACTAAAAGTCAGGATATGACAGCCTCTGCTGCATCTCAAGAAAATCCCCCAACTTCATTGCAGAACGCTATGATGAGAAATAATCCATGGTTTAATAATAAATAGGTATGGCTGGGAGGAAAAAAAAACCCACGTGCACAATTTTCAAAGAGAATCTTTAATGATAAAAAAAAAAGCATGAGTAGTGTTGGTCAGCATAGACAACTTGTTTTGTTCTTTCTTTGTTTTTGGTATGAAATTGAAACGTGAATGTTTGTATACAAACTGCTGGGATAGATGTTGTATGATTGTATGATTGGCAGCACAAAAGTGTTTTTTTTGTTGTGTCGTAATCTTAAGGCCACTGGGAGGAATTACGAGGTCAGAGGAGATGTGTAGACTACACACAGACACACATTCAAACACACGCACGTCCCAACAAATGCTATCAAATGTCTTTTCAGGACATGTGGTCAATGAATGGGAAGCTTCAAAACAGCATTATTTTACATTTCATTTCATTTTCCTTGTCCTGGATTTATCACCTTTAAATTGTGTTTTACTCATACAAATGACTCAAACAAAGCATCCCAAATTTCACCAGCATCCATCCAGAATTTCAGAATTAATTTGACTATAATAATTGTTTTCTCTGAAGTAAAATATTACGATTGAAATCAGCTGATAGGTAGTGCTGTATTTGATTAAAAAAAAAGGAAATCCTACAACGTATGTGTACCAATGAAGTGAAACTGAAATTGGACTAAGTAAATCAAGAAAAGCAACCCATGATTACTTGATATCAAAGAATATTATTACCTGACTTACAGCAGCTGAGCTAGCATCCTCAGCACTGTAAGACATGCTGAAAAGGTCTGATACTAACGTCAGGAAGCAAGCTACTAGGAATCCAAAACATGGCAGCTTGCATGTTTAAGAGAATTGGGAACTGGATTCACACATCATTAAGCCTTGTGATCAAAGAGTTCTCCCAGTTGAGATCAAGATAAAAAATAAAAACATGTAGGTTTTGTTCTGGTCCAATGCTGGACAGCTGATTCTTTGTCTCCTACAGTGCGGTCTCTTTGGAATCTGGCACGACTGGTTTAAAGGTCAAGATCTCTGTGAAGGTGTGACCTATAGACAGAAGCAAAGAACAGATAATTAAAACATAACATCTCATATCAGGGCGGCACAGTGACTCAGTGGTTAGCACTGCCTCACAGCAAAGTAGGCACTGCAGATTATCAGGCTGGGCAGAGTTTGGTCTTTTTCTGTGTGGAGATTGCATGTTCTCCCCGTGTTTGTGTGGGTTTCCCCGGGTTTCTTCCCACTATAAAGACATGCATTCTAGGTAACTAGGACTACAGTTGAAAATTAGCCAACTGGCCAACACAAGCACATTTACAGAAATGTTGATTAATGTGCATTGTCCTTATAAATAAATCTTCAATCTGAATATCTTCTTCCTCTTTTTCACTTCACCCTTCATTTGTTTCCCGCTTCCTTGCACCACAATCAGTCTAACAGCCCCTCCTTACGTTTCCACTGGTCCAGGGTCTGGTCTGTGTTGTCTAGCGAGTGGTCGTACGGCTGTGCTTCTGTCTCCTCCTCTGGGTCTCTGAACTCCGTGAAGTAAGGCAGCATGAGAGCATCTGCAGCGGTTACTCTGCACTCTGGATCCAGCAATAACATGCGCTCGAGTACAGACACGGCTGAGAGCGAAAATGGAAACAGCAAGTCAAATCACAGCTCGACTGTCAGACTGAAACTGGATCAAATTAAAAGGCTGAGCACATCCTACCTTGTGGATTAGTTGTGGAAAACACCTTCTGAAGGTCTTTCTTTTCCACTTTTGGAAGGCTTTTGATGTAGCCTTTGGCCTAAGAGAAGAAGTGAATGCATTTGATGCAGCACAAAGCCACTGATTTTGCCCATTTGTGTTTCCAATTCCTAAAATTCAGAGGATTTGGGTGCACGACTGGGTGCGACAACAAAATCAGGCCGTGTATCTTTAAGTTCCTGTATGTGTTGCATGCTGTGAACTCACATCCTCAGATTGGAGTTTTGATACAAATTCCTGAGTTGGTGTTCCTGTCAGCTTCATGATCTCAGTCAGCTGATCGAGGTCTGAGGAACAGGGGTCAAGGGTCAAATGTGACCAGTCAGGATAATTCTTTCAAATGATTCAAGAGGTAAAATTGGGAATTTTTACGTTGATCCTGCAAAACACATATTCCTCGATGTAACTCGTCAGCGGAAAAGGTTCAGTGAGGTAAAAGGATACGGTCTCTGCCTTTAAAAAGAGGTTTTCCTTGCAGCATCTCTGCCATGATGCAGCCCACAGACCAAATGTCCACTGAGAAAAAAAACAGCACATTTCTGTTAGCGTCCCGAGGATTTAGCAAAACATTGTGCACAAAGCACCTGCAATATAAGGTAAAGTGTTAAGAGATCACCACCTAGTGGGAAATATGTATTATTACCATCTGATTTACACAAACAAAGATGCTTTTAACACCACATCTTACCAATTTGACACAAAAAAATGCATTAGGAGTATTTTTACGATGAAGTGTTAGCTGCTTTCTAGACTCATAAAAGAATAGACCGAAACGTAGGAATGGAATTGTAAGGTACTGTTGTACATTGTTGTAAGTTATTGTAAGAACTGAAAAACAGTACGCTATATTTGCATATCTACTTACTTTGTAGTAATATGATATTGTGAAATAGGGGCAGGACCAAATAAGCTATTTACTTCCGCCTGCTCTTTCTCAAACTAATCCTTTTATGTACTTTATATATAGATTTTATTTTGTGGTTTCAATTTTTTATTTTGTCTTGCAACATTGTTCGAGATACAAAAAAAAAATAATTAAATACAAATAAAAATAATCATCAGTGTTGGGAAGGTAATAGGTTACCAATTACAAGTTACCCAATACAAAATGTAATAGTGGTGTAACTATTTCAATTACTTCATCAAAGCAATGTAAGTTATTACATTAAATTATCTTTATAAATTTCTATTACTGTACATGTTTTCAATTATTAACCATTTTCGAATGTTTAAGGGTTTTCCTGCAAAACGATTTTGTCTTGTCTGGAATCTTTGGTCTTAACTGGGATTTACAGAAAATAATTAGATGTGACCCCCAATGTAATCATGAATATTTTCATAAATAACTGTAATTTAATTACACTTTTCCCCCCAGTTACTGTAACGGATTATAGTTTTTTAGTTTAGTATAGCACCTTCCTTTTGTGACTAAATTACGTAACGCTGTTACATGTAACCATTTACTCCCCAACATTACAACAGGAATAAATGCTAATGCCTCGACTGACTGTAGCTTCAACAGACCAGAATGCACTGCAACCACAAGACATGTTCGAGAAAAACAAAGCGACAAGCCTCTGCCTGTTCACCAGAGGTTGCATGGGTCATGCAATAAATCCCGAGCTGAAGCAGAAGCCCAGAGCTCTGAAACAACTATGTTGCATGGTAACATAACATGAGGACTCAGTGCTAATGGGGAGCACTGAACAGGACACGTTGGTAAAAGCTGACAGTGTGTGTGTGTGTGTTTTTTCCTTCTTCAGTACCCGTCTGAGTGTAGTGCATCCAGCTCAGGATCACCTCTGGGGCTCTGTACCAGCGAGTCACCACATACCCCGTCATCTCGCTGTCTGCCTGACGGGCCAAGCCAAAGTCCAGGATCTGACCGAACACAGAGTCCAGTTAGACACAGCAGCATTTACATTGTACTCATATCATTATGATATGATATATCATCACTGGGTGCTAGATAAGACCCTGAGACACCACAATACTGCACTAAGTGCAACCTGCAAAATTGGTCTATTTACATTTTAGCATACTATTTAAGCAGGTACATATTTTTGTATTCTCAACTTGTATATATTCAAATATTCATTCTTGTATTTTAATGCTATTATTATTTCATGTATATTGTATGTATGTATATTGTATCCTAGTATTTCATTTATATTTATATTCTGTGCTGTGTGACTGATTTTGCTGCTGCAACACTGTAACTATCTATCTATCTATCTATCTATCTATCTATCTATCTATCTATCTATCTATCTATCTATCTATGACAGGTCTGGTTACAAGATGTTAGGCATGTTAGGCACTCATTTAAAAAATGTAGAATTGGTAAAGACATTGTTCATTATCTCTATTATTCCTCAGATTCCTTCTGTAAGCCCCCTAGGGGGTTTTCTTATTCACACCTGCCCAATCTTTATATTTTTATTAGTTCATTTTTGTTATTGTTGTCTTGATTTTCTTGTGCAAAATAAACAAATTCACAAAATTATGGCCAATGCACTGATTTTATAGCTAAAGAATGTACTTTTCAGTGGTGGAAGAAGTATTCAGATCCTTTACTTAAGTAAAAGTACTAATACAACACTGTAAAACTGCAAGAATTGATAATATTACTTAAGTTAAAGTATGTAAGTATGATCAGGAAATTAGACTTAAAGTATTAAAAGTAAAAGTACCCCATGCAGAAAAATCCTCACATTTTAGAAAGTGTTTAATTGGCTAATCATTAAGCTGGAATTGTAGGCCTGTAAATTGTAGGGTAGATTAGATTTATAATAAAACATCTTATTTAATAAACTACATGTGTTTTGTGTGCAACACTCTTAATTAATAAAGTCACTAGTAACAAAAGCTGTCAGATTAATGTAATGGAGTAAAAAGTACAATATTTCTCTCTGAAATGTAGCGGAGTAAAAGTGGAAAGTGGCTGTAAATGTACTTAGTTACATTACACAACTGTCCGTTTTAAACTCTAACTCCATATATCATAAATATTATATAAATAAATATTATAAAATGAAGACGCGCAATGGTTTTGTGTAGGTGAAGTGTACCTTGAGCTCACAGTCTTGGTTGATGGCGAGATTTCCTGGTTTGAGATCCTAAAAATGAGAAGCAAGAGGAAACTCAAATCCAGTCATAATAGTGTAATAAAAGGGGTGGGGGTGGGGGTGGGGGTGGGGTGGGGTGTAAGTTTGTGCAGGAAACACCAACTCCTTTTAAAACTAGATAACAATGTGTGAACACAAATCTTTATCTCACACATACTGTATTGTGGAAATATACCGTGTATATAGAAGACAACTTACCCTGTGGATTATACCAGCGGAATGAATATACTGCAATAAAAGAAAATAACAGTGATTTACTCAACAAAAACAAGTAAATTAGGATGATATGAAGTACAGTAAGTGTAGTTTAGACATCCGTCTCCCTGCCAGCGTGCAGTCTGTATAAAATAAAACACATTGGGCGCCCGGATAGCTCAGTTGGTAGAGCGGGCGCCCATATGTAGAGGTTTACGCAGCGGGCCCAGGTACAACTCCGACTTGCGATCCTTTGATGCGTGTCATTCCCCCTCTCTCCCTTTTCATGTCTTCTGCTGTCCTGTCAAAATAGGAGCTGAGAATGGCCAAAAAATAATCTTTAAAAAATACATTTTGTTCAATGGATTTCCCCCGTAGACAGTTAAAAACATAATACAATGTAAAGCTATAATAGCAATAATACAATGTCGTGATATTTTTGGTAAAATAAACTCAGGTAGTAAAGAGATAAATTGTCCACAATGCACAATCAAAGTAGAGCTCTCCACCTTAAGCCCTTTGAGCATCTGATAAACCAAATACTGAATCTTCTCCTCTGACAGCTTCTGCATCTTCATCAGCTTCCCCAGATCTGTCCCCATGAACGGCATCACCAGATAACTTGAGGAAGAAGGGAAACATTATGAGTGGGTTACTTGCCAAAAGGATGACACTTTGAAATAATTTGGCCAATCACTTACAAGTCATGGAATCTGTCCAGAGAGAGGTCAGCAGTAAACACATCGTATAGGCCAATCACCTGCACCGGACAGAAATATGCAATATGTTACACTTTTGGTTGATTTGCTGCATGTTCTAATTCCACTGGTGTTAAAATAAATAGTCATGCAGCCCTGAGGGCTAGTACTGATCATGCAGATGCTCACATTTTCATGTTTCATGTGTTTGAGAAGCCTCAGCTCCCTGTAGGCCCGCTTGGCGAAGAGCTCTGACTGGAAAGGTCTGTACAGCTTCTTGATTGCCACTTTGGTTCCTGTTCTGGAGTCCACTGCTGAGCTGAGGGTGAGAGATGAAATATGTAATATTTATCTACAGAACATCAGCTGATGATATGGGGAACCAATCTAGAAACTTCACTGTGATCAGGGGAAAGAAAATGAGATCTCTGCCATCCTCTGATGTGATTGACTGAAGCTTTCTTATCTTACACGCGCACACACACACACACACACACACACGCATTTATTCATGTTCACATGAAGAAAATGGTACAGGGACACAAATATTACAGATGCAGTACAATACATACGCAAACTGATGGACCAGTGGCATTCAGCAGGTCTTCACAATATAACTTAACAAGCACAATACTCAGTTCTTAAAGGGTTTAGGTGGCGGCTTCCAATAGTAGCAAATATAGCACAGTACTTTGCAAGCTATTTAGCCCTCTTTTGTCCATCCCAAGTTGTTGCAGCCCTTCTCACTACCACCTTGTGTGCGTCCTAGACCACTGAAAATGAAAACGAGTAGTCTGCACCTAAAGCGTAGCACTGAGATTATCTACCTTGGTGTAGAAAGCCTCCTCCATGCTGGGATCAAAGGTGGAGCCTACCTCCAAAATGTACACCTCAACTCAAAATATCCCAATTTTAACATAAGAATACGTTAAATTTGGACTACAAATGGAGATCAGAACAACTGAGTTTGGAGTGAATATATCTGATTTTAATGGCAAAATATTTCATAAACAAATGTTGATTTCTTTAATGCCTTTCTAAATGATATAATTCTGTATAAACAATCCCTGAAATAGCCCTATTTTTTCATGAATACTTATGAAAACTCATTCCTTAGTTCCTTGGTCTCTTTTTTAGAAAATGTATCAATGTTGTACTCCATGTTCAATTCATGTTGTAGAATTGACTGAATATGTTTTGCAATGTGCCTTGTTGTATGTTTGATATGAATCTTTAATAAAATAAAAAAAAAGAATGTCCACCTCACTGGACTCCTCATTGATAACAACATCTGGCGTATTGGCCACCAGGTGTAATAGTGTTACTATTGCAGTGCTGAAACATGGATGGTTTTACCTGAGGATGTTTGTACATTCTTACTAAGGGTGGACAATGGTTTGAAATATCTTTCTCTGTGAGGTCTACTATGCTGTCATGACATGCTATGTACATTCCTTTGTAGGCATGGCAGCCATATAGGATGCGTGACAGTGTTTTAGTGATGTTCTGATGTGTGATGAAAGCAATGAGGGACCTGAGTTGTGGGCAACCAAGTAGAGAGGTTGAGTCTGGTAAGGAAAGACTTGTAATCTGGCCGTGACTGTACATCCTCATTGAGTACAGTGTTCAATATCAGCAAATCATGAACCAATCTAGAAACTTCACCGTCATCAGAATCGGAAATCAGCCAGGTATGAGGACACATATGAGGAATTTTGCTTTGGATCATCATTCCTCACAATGCGCTTACACATACAAAACAAACAACATATACTGTACACACTAATATATACACACTCTAAACAGAAACAATATAGACAGGCAAAGAAAATGGAAAAGAAAGTGAGATCAATCCCATCCTCTGATCTGAGTGACTTACCCTGACACAGGAAAAAGGCAATGTTTCCCATTATAGGAGAATATATTGTGCGTTTATGTACTTATTGGATCAATGCAATCACAACTTTTCATAACCAAAACACACACACACACACACGCCCCTCAGTTATATAGCTGTAACAGGCGGCTCTATCTCCAGCTTGAATCCGACCCCAATTTCTCAGAGCTGATCATGTGTTATTAAGTTGCATTGAGTCGGTCAGAGCAGCGTAGTATCCGCCCACAGACAGTTAATCATTGTTAACAAAGGGCCCCGCATCACGCTGCGAGAGCCACAGAGGCATGGTGCTTGAGAAGCTGCTTTATTATTGTTGTTTACTGTACCCGTACCGGTAAACTCACCCAGAATTAACTAGCCATGCTTTGCATAATTCAAGAACCCTGGGTGTTGTTAAAGTGGATGGCTGTGGTGAAGCGAAGGCATCGGTGCAAGTGTCTCCATCATATCAGGAAGTGAAGCAGCATGTGTTCAGCGGAGCGCACTTACTTTTTCTTTTGTTTGACTGTGGCACAGTGCGCCTGCTGTATGGCACCATCTGTTCCGTCGCTTTCTTTGTTACCGTGCCCCCCCACACACACACACACACACACACCCGCAGTAGTTATAGCGTCTTCCAGTTTCGCAGAATTGACTTACCACACCGTCCCGTACGCCCCGGTCCCCACCTGCTTCAGCTCCCGGTACCGCTCCGGTACTTCCCATGTGGTTTTGTTGACTTCCTGGCGGTAATAGCCGGGTCTTACTCGCTTAGACATGTTATTCTATTTAAAATCAGATAAAACAGAATAGGAGATGTTCTTCTTTGGTCGTTTTGTCTCATCCGTCGCTACACACCCATTGTCCCAGATCCTACCTATGCGCTATAGCCTCGATCATTGCGCAGCTCTGCGTGTCAGGCGCACCCTGAGGTCACCCAAAGCCACTCCCGAGACCTGAGGGGAGCTACAATTAAAGGTGAAAAGGAGACTGGAATGTGAGTAACACGAGACATGGGCTATAACATTACTTTGAAATGTGACGTGCGCACAATTTGGAAAAGTTGTCAATACGCGCTGTCCTTTAAATGGAGGCGTTAGCCCTATTCTCAGTGTTTTGAGCAGGAGTAGGGGAATGTTTGAGACGTGCTGGAGCATGAACATTATACTGACGCCCTGGGTTAGACACACAACTACTGGGTTACAGAAATACTAGACCGTGTCATGCATGCGTCCAGGAAACAGAACAAGGAAGCAGTATTGTTATAATAATCAGGTTGTGTCAGCTCGGAGATTTAACCAAACGGTTTATTAGTCTATTACTGGAGTACAGTAATCTAACTGCAACAATTAAAATGTTATGCAAACAGAAATGTGAAGGTGTGTTCAGTTCATGACATGAAAAAGCAGCTGTGGTAGTTATCTGGCACAGAATAAAGAGGACACATTGTGTACTGACTGCTCAGTTTATTAGGCTATAGCTGAGATAGCAGATATCAATGTGTTTCCTATTTAGTGAGGGACAATAAAACTCTACAACATAATCAAATTTCATGGTACATATTTGTCATTGTGTCTGTGTTAACCCTCATGTTGTCCTTGGGTCAAATTAACCCGTTTTCCTGTATCAATGTTCTTTTTAATTACCCAAAATAACATGATTGATTCCACACAACGCTCTTTGGCAAGTACAAATCTTTCATTAATTTTGGGATGTCTTATACAATTTTATAACATTTGAAAAAAACATTGAAGTGGTTTCAAACTAGTATTGATAAAAAGTTTGTGATTATCCATCAACATACATTCCTTTAATTTTAGTCTAAATAATTCCAAATTTCTGCTTTTCTAACTCAGACATTAGGTATAATTTCCTATAAATGAAGTTTATGGACCATAAATTAACTGTAAAAAAAATAACTGTAAAACTGAAGTTAATAGTGTTGAAAATGTCAAAAATAGTGAAACAGTGAAAAAAAAAAAGCATCAAAATGGATGAAAAAAGGGACAAAAACTTAAGAAAAAGTTCAAAACATTGATAAAAAGCTTTAACAAAATTCTTGATTTTGATTTTGGATGGACAGACAACACAAGGGTTAAAGTTTAATGGACTGACATGAAATCTGAATGTATCTGCCGAACAGACAGATGAATCCTGAAATTCGTTTTTTTTTTCCTTGATAGCATCACATTTGTGGCACAGTCTACCATAAACTTCCCTTTGGACATTTGCATGGTCATAATAACCCGACTAAAATAGTTAAACACAACACGCAGTTCCCATTTTCCCTTTGCTTGCTCAACATGTAAGGTAACGAATGGGGTAAGTTATGTTTGTGGCTCTGTATCTATGACGTGATGCTATGACAGAGGAAAAAGGCAATGTTTCCTATTATAGGAGAACATATTGTGCGTTTATGTACTTATTGGATCTATGCAATCACAACTTTTCACACACACACACAGTTTGTCAGAGTCAGACAGGTCACTGCAGGACTTGTTGTCTGAGTCGTCATTAATAGCTAGCCAAACACCAGGCAGACAGGGAATGCGCTCTTTGTGAAAGTCAAAAGAAAATAAAGTCTTTGGAAGTATTTTCCTGCCATCTTTTGTTATGTTCCAGTTCTTCTTCTTCTTATTTTTTTTAAATGCAGCTTTCATTCAACGGCCTCCACAAACAGCCTCATCAAATTCCTCATAACAACTCATTTCTGATGTTGAGGCAGTAATCACGTTTTAAGCAGAAATGTCAAACAGAAGAAAATAATCACTACAAAGCCATTCCCTGGCACATTTCAGATACGGTAAAAAGATTTTCACCATCATATCTGTACGCATTGGTACCACTAAACTCAACTCGCTCCCTGTCTGCCTTGCATCAGCTAGGTACCCTGTGGGGTGTTGTCGTGCCTCATGCTAACTTCCCTGACGCTGCCTGCCAAAGTAATAGAGAGTTGTACAGTAAAAAGGTACAAAAATACAAACTCTCT
Source organism: Percina caprodes (assembly GCA_013375575.1). Taxonomy (NCBI): domain Eukaryota; kingdom Metazoa; phylum Chordata; class Actinopteri; order Perciformes; family Percidae; genus Percina; species Percina caprodes. The sequence goes on from JABXJD010000060.1 coordinate 1,253,153, forward strand.
AATCATTTTAGGCAGGAAAGCGAACAATCAGGGAAGTTATTATGAAGATCATGTGACACAGATTTCATGGGCCCAAGCTGGGGGCTTGCTGTCATAGGGAACAGGATTTCTGGCTGCGGATGCCGACGCTGGCAGTTGCTCCTCTCCTTCGTCCCTCTCCGTCCGTTCGGTGGCCGGGCCTCCGCCCCCCCGTGCAGGCAGCTCCAGACCTGTCTGCGAAGAGAAAGGTTTCTCCAGGACCTTGAGGACTCGCCGGACCTGCAGCACAGAGGGGATGTGAGAGCTGGTAAACAAAGTAAAAGCGGAAAAACATGAAGTGGAAGAGAGCAAAAGGGAATCGCATACAACTTAACCCTCATGTTGTCCTCGGGTCAAATTTAACCGTCTTCATATATCAATGTTCTTTTAACTACCTAATTGTAATTACCCAAAATAACATGATTGTTTCCACACAACGCTCTTTGCCAAGTACAAATCTCTACTTTCATTCATTTTGGGGTGTCTTATTCAATTTTATAGCATTTGAAAAACAAATTGAAATGCTTTAGAAATAGTACTGAGTAAAAGTTGACATACTTTCCTATTATTTTTGTCTAAATAATTCCTAATTTCTGCTTTTCTAACTCGACAACACAAGGGTTATTCTAATCTTTGTATCACTACTGTGGAATCACCCTGGATGCAAAAAATGGAGTTTTGTTACCATTTGGATTATTTTCTCTACTCAGGTGATAAACTGACATTCGGGTGTATGCAAGTGTAAGTCCTGACCTCTGAGAAATCTCCATTCTCAGCAGCCTCAATTGCATTCTGGGCGATGTAGTTCCTGAGCACCACGCGAGGGTTGGTGCTGTCCATCACCGTCACCCTCTCCTCCTGCACGGCCTCCACGTCACTCTGGCCTTCCATCTCCCGAGCCAGACGCTTCCTGCCGCAGTGGTGACACAAAATGCTCAGGCGGAGAGCGGAGCAATGTCAGACTCAACACCCCATTTCCTCTTATTTCTCTTTGTGTGCCCCTTTATCAGTAACACTTCCACCCATCACCATCCACCCACAAATCTCTTATCCGGTCCATGCAGTTCCTCCACCCTCTACACTTGTTTCCCATGCCAGCTGTTTCTCATCATATCTCTCTCCCTATAGTATCCGCCCATTATTTTTTAGTCTTAGTCTCACCTATAGCGTGTGATCCAGCGGCTCCACTCCTCCGCCTGTTGGGTTTTCAGCTCTTCCTCGCTGGTCTCCATCAGGTCTTTCAGTCTGCTGAGTCTCTCTAACTGCCTTGCTATTGTCGTCCGGTCTGAGATCATCTGGAACAGCGCTGGGTTGCTCTGAGCCATAGAGAGCAGCATCGCCAGCTCACTGTCAACAGCAGACAGAAAAAACACACACGGCGTGACCTTTTTTTTTTTGGCATGTTGGATAAAGCAGAGGACCAGCGCTGCCAGTACAGGAAATCCAGGTTTTAACTGTTGTTATATACGTTATGGAGAATCTGAGGTAACAAGAAGAACAAAACAAAAACATGACTAATAGGTTCTGTTCCACTGGCTACAATTTTGCTTACACAAAACACAGTTATGTTACTGTCATTTCTCTAGGATCTGATATTTACATCATACAATTTTCCCTCTACAGTTTCCAAAAAAAGACCAGACATAATTAGCATCCTTCCACATGGTACTGTTGTATACAACAGTATTTTCTCTAGCCGTGTTCTAAAACCCTGACCGTAGCGGTTTCTTTGATATTACAAATGGACTGTTGCAGACATGAGAGGGCGTTAAGGTCGTAGAATCGACGGCGCACCCCCGCAGACCCTTCACCGTCTACGCCGGACCCTTCCCCGCAGCCTGACCTGCACCTCTCGAAAAAGAATGTAACGACCACAATGCTTGACGCATGCGCAGAGGGGATATGATGCTATTGACGGGCGACAGCAAACAAAATGACACGGACCCTGTCCTTGATTTAAATGACATCTGGGTACAAAAATATGTAACATGGGTCTTGGCGTTTTCACATTTTAAGTTTCATATTGTATCTTTAAAGCTGCCCCTATTCATGTGATTTATGATGCCAAACAGAGCTGAAAGGAAAGTGCATATTAGACCAGGAACACAACTCCAAATGAATGCTGATGTTGCTCCGTGTCAGCTGAATATATAGAGTTTACATTATATTATTAAATTATAAAGGAAATTGTTTGCCAACACTTTCTCCATAATAACTTTAAACTGTGATGTTGTGTTTCTGTTTTCCACTGCACTGAACTAACTAAAAAAATAAAAAATAAAAAAATAAAAAAATCAAGACTCTTTATAATCCTCAAACTGATGCTCTGTGGTGCATTGATTTTCACATACACATGTACAACCAATAAGACCAATAATGTAAAGCCTCACTAGTGGCACCTGGAGGCTCCAATGTGTATCACACCAAACAAAAGTTTGGGACAGCTGGAACATTTAATTAAATCATTTTTCTTTTCTTATAATTTTACGTGAAAAAAAATGCCAATTTCATCCTTAGGGTGGTGCGAAAAAGACAGGCCATGAGCACATAACATGTTCTGGGGAGCGTGAATGTGCCCAATTACAGTATACTGTATAGTAGCAATCTTTTCTTCATCAAGGTCCATAGGGTCGCCAAAAACATTGATTAATCTAGTGGCAACCATGAATATCCACAGCAAAATATGATTTAGGTTTCTGCTGCATTAACCATTTTGTTCCCAAACACTCACCATAAAATAACAGAACTGGCTTTCATTTACATTTCCTTTCTGTGATGGTAAGAAATAGACAAAACGCATTTTGTAAATTATGGAGCATGCGTGGCTAGCTCACCGTGGATCCATGGTGGGTTTGTTGGCAGCCTTGAGCTCCTCTGAGGAGGCACACTGCTCCAGCAGGAGGTCTGTGGCTTTCTTCACATGCTCGTCTTCTCCCTCACTTTGTCCCTCAGTGGGACAGGAAATCTGACTCAAGCTACGGAAGGTGTTGGTGAAGTCAGCACCTGCAGCAGGGGAACAGAAAAGGTTAGCAGCACTGTGGCTGGTATTTACTGGAGCAAGGTTAGTGCACTGTGTATGTCTGTGTCTCTGTGTGTGTCAAAATGGGGTCCTGGAGACACCAAGTGTGGCAGGAACTACCCTTATAAGCACTTTTCATTGAGGTTTGTATGTCTGTGGCCAGATTTTTTTCACGTGATAGCATCGCAAGCTTAAGATACAGACAGTAAACGTTACAGGCGTGTAGTTGATGTTAAAAGGAAGGTGTGTCCAAGTAGGGGGTAGGCAGTAGGGAAGGAGCCCCCACAATTTATGGCCAATTAATGATTTCTGTTTTGTGTTTTATTAGTCCCACAATGGGAAATTACAATTTACACTCTGTTGTTATTACACACAGATGCTCAGTACCTATACATGCACTAATGGAGAGATGTCAGAGTGGGGGGGCTGTCCATGGAAAAGGCACCCTGAGCACTGTGGCAGTGCCCAGTAGGTGAATTGGCATCTCTCCAGCAACCAGCCCACCACCATACTTTGGTCCTTACGGGATTTGAATCAGCGGTTCCGGTTCCCAACCCAACTCCCTACTGACTAAGCTACTGCCACCCCCAATATGCAGTACTGATTATATGGACTGCACCCTCAAATTCGTTGCCTCTCACTGGATTAAATGCTCTCTCGTCAGCTGCTCCTTGGCAATATATCCGGCCCTCCCACCTGTGTTGTGCATGGTCTGCAGCAGCTCAGTGATCAGGATCTCGTCCTCGGGCTCGTCCTTCTTCAATAAGCCCAGCTTCTTCCTCATGTTCTCTAGGTAGAAGCCATTATACAGGTCCAGGTACTCGTCCATAACGGCCTCAGCCCGGTCGGGGGGCAGCTCTGGAGCAAGAGCCTCCGCCAGCTTCACCAGGTTCCACCTGCAGATAGCCGGCTGGGCCTGGTAGGAGTACCGGCCGGAGTTGTCGGAGGCATTGCAAATGAAATCTGGATCAAACCTGAGAGAGATGAGGAAAGTTGTTTTTCTATAATCTGATGAGGGATGGAGACTTTATACCAACAACAACAGATGTATTATGATTACTGTTCCACTCTCATTGCAACAGACTCCTGTATGATGATGATGATGCAGCAAAAGAAGAAGGCTCTTTTGACTGAAATATTAAATAACCATAAACCATACAGGACCAACAGAATGACTGAAGGATCAATCAGACCAAATGGCCAAAAACACTGCAAATGTCTGACCTGTCCATAAAGCCGTATGGACCATAGTCCAGCGTGAGTCCCAGAATGCTCATGTTGTCTGTGTTCAGGACTCCATGGCAGAAACCTACACACTGCCACAGAGCCACGAGTCGCGCCGTGCGGCGCACCACCTACAAACAGGGAGAAGACAGTAATCTAATGTTAGAGGGTTGTACTGTATTCCCAAAAGCATCTGCAATTTCTTACTAATTAGATGAGGGAAATGTCAAAAGTATCTATCCAGAGTTGAATGCCTAATCTCATATTGAGCATGTCGCAGTGACTCAGAACATGTCCCTGAACCACCCACAGCAGCTTAACAGGATAAGAGGATCCAAATATTCTTGGTAAGGTCAGGTCTTGAATTGGCTACTTACTTTGAGTAAACCTTGGGAAACATATTAGCCCTATATTCATTACTCAAGTGCAATTTCACTGGCTCAAATTTGTAAATTTGCATGGGAGAGAGTGTGCCCTGACCTCTTTGAAGAAAGCCACGTTTCTCTCCACCCTATCTGGGTGATTCTGCTTGATCTCAGGGTAAAACATCTCAATGACATAATCCATCATCCGACCTCGGATCTCATCACGTCCGTAGCTGGGACCCTGGCGGCCTGTGTGCTCGTCGGCGTGCTTGAAGATCTCAAAAGATCCAAACCTGCTCAGAGAGCGCAGAACTAAGACAAGCAACTCGTGCGTTTGCATCTGGAGAAGCTCAGGCATCCACCATAGATGAACGGGGGACAATGTGGGCACTGACTCACCTAAGGAAGGTGGGAGCAATTCGGACGACCACAGAGCACCTCTCATGGCGAGGGTTGCCGCTGTAGTACACATCTCGTACCACCCTGCTGTCCGAGGTCACCACGGAGCCTGCTCTGGTGGTGGGAACACCCAGGAAGAACATCCCCTCGCTGCACAGGAACTCTCTTATACTGGAGCGCAGGACCTTACGCCCATCAGCTGTTCTATGGAGGACAGACTAGACAGAACATCACAAAGAAAGGTACATTTTTCTGATTATCCAGATAGTTATGCTGGACAACCCATATCTAACCTGTGTAAGCGTAACTGTCCCTCTACAACTCAACCACATCTGCTCTTTTAGATGATCTGTAAAGCTTAGCTTATATATATATATATATATATATATATATATATATATATATATATATATATATATATATATATATATATATATATACACACACACACACACACAGTCTGATTGGTTCACATCTCTCTCTTTTTTTCATACAAAGACTTCAGGCAAAATAATATTGCTAACACACAAACTGACTCAAAACACAACTCCCGGTACCTGGAAAAAGGAGTCACTCCAGCTCCTTTCACCTGGATCTCCCACCGGCCGCTCGGGTTTTCATGCAGCAGTTTTGGATCTTGGCCGGGTGGCACCTTCACCTCCCCCAAATAGCAGGCTGCCCCGTCGCCCAGCTGCCCGGCGAACTGGCCGAACTGGTGGCCGCAGTAGCAGTGAGCTGCGGGCTGGGATCCGGGCATGACTTTGGATCCGCTAAGATACTCCGGCCCGAGCGGATCGTTCATGACTTCCTCTCCGTTTAACCCCAGCAGCGCCAGGGCTTCGTGTGACACAGCCACGAACCGGGGCTTGGTCAACGGCTGCGGCTTCACCAGAGAGAAACACGCTCCTTTCACCTGTCGCACCCCCGGCTCCTCGGACGAGTCCAGGGGAAGTTTCTTGAGGGCGACGTTGTCGAAGTCGAGCCGCTCCAGCGGGGAACGACTCATCACCAGACCCATGTCAGCCATCCCGGCCGTCCCGAGCAGTCTGAATGCGGACACACAGGGGATAAAGATGCGTGACTGTCCCAGTCGAGGTCCTAAATAAGCCATCCAAACAAGGCCATCTGGCTATTTCCACTGGCGCAGTTAGCCTACATGTAGTCACTAGTCATGCTTTCGTAATCCTGCAAACTACAGCGGATGTTTGCGAGAGTCAGACTGTGTTACATCATTAATTGTCCGGATACACGCAGTAAAATAGGAACTATTTCGGCAGAAACTAAAATCAATGTCAAAGTAATTTAACAAGTCAAGAATCACATTTTTCTCTTTTTGTAATTGTCATTGTTCTTAGATTGTATCGCATTTTAGAAAGTAGGTTTAGTAACTGAAAATTAAGCAGTTTTTTTGTTACAAGGTGTATGTTCTTCATTGATGTTTTTTGCAAATTTGTATGGTGAAAAAAGTGATTAAATCTTTTAGTACAATGGACAAAAAAAAATTAAGTCAAGAGATAATAACCTTATTGTCATTATTTGAATTCAAAATATACAGCTAAAGTTACATATATTATTTGAATCAAACAAAACAACTGGAGTCTGGTCCATAGGAAACTGTGTTGCATTAACATCTAATGTGATGCAGCAGGAAAAAAGAAGCAACATGTATGAGGAAAATAGTTTTTTACTTAAAATCTTTTAATAATTAATTACAGAAGTAGGGACTTTGTTTAGTTTAACAATGACAATACCGCCCAGGGTATGGGGTAACCAATCTGACAGCAAATACAGGCATTCATAGTTTTCACTTTGCAATTCTTAAACATACAATGGGAGAGCAAACCTTTGGAAATGATGCTGGATGGAGACGCACAATGTGGAAGTTTGACTGTATTATACTGCGGGGCTGAGATGCATGACTAGACAATATCCTTGTCTCTTACTGAAGCAAGAAAACTGATGACTGACAATTGGAAGACAGGTTATCTGAGTTAGTTTAATGTGTGGATGACTTGCAAGTAGTTTAATTAGGTTTGTGGCACTGCTTCATATTAAATAATAAGTCCCATATTATTTCATTGGACCATTTCAAAAATTAAAGACAGCAAATTAACTATTTTCATATCTATTATGAATGCATCTATAATCTAATAATTCCAGTACTACACAAAAAAACACTTAAAATTAAGATTGTAAATACCTGGAATTAGATGGCGGTTTATGGCCTTGCAACCACGTAAATACCTTGCTGGGGCTGTTTCATTTATTGTGACATTTCCCTCATAACAAAGCTCCAGGGATGTCATCTAGCCATTTTTACATGTGCAATAAGATGCTCTGTATGATGGATACATGTCAGTGTTGGTAACATAAAGCCTCAGCAGAGGAAGCAATCTGAGGGTCAAAGGCAGCAGTGATAGCAGTGTAAGGCTTTACCTCCCAACTCTGACCAATCTAGACGGTCAGTTTCCTCTAAGTAGGCAAAATAACAGATTTCCATTGATGGGAATTCCTCCGAGAAATCATTACAGTCAAGTTCAATAATGAATTTGAGAGAACCAAACAATCAAATTTTTTTTTTCTCCATCTAAATCCCATTTTACAATCAGACTGGCAACTGATAATGCATATATCATAAAAGTACTAACAGCTGGTGCGCTGAATGACAAGGTTTCTGTGCGGAGGTTTTTATACATGTCTTTCTGTACAAAATGCATATTTTTATGTCAAGTATAAATCCTCACTTACAGATGGAGCAAGTTAAAGCAAATATGTGAGGGTGCGTCATATTGGAGGTACAATAAAAGATAAATGCATTGCTCATCCTGAGGCACATGTATTCCCGTCCTGCTGTATGACTGACCATAAACTGAAGTGTATGAAGGGGCTATTTCAACTGAAGCCAAGACAACACAAACTAAATGGTCTATTTTTTAGGATAACACTATTTATAAAACAGGCCCATCATATAATTATAGAAAGAGCGATTATTAGAAAATTGCATTGACCATTTGGTTGTAGTATACATAAGATGCATATAACACATTTTTGCCATTCCACTTAGTCCACCATTAGCCCTTACTACTGCAATATGAGGCACTTGTCTGTTGATGCGGGCAGGGCCGTACACATTGGAAATAATTGTGTCTTTGGGAGTTTCAAAGAATATGCATTTCCAATAGAAGATCAAGGATTTGGAAAATGGTGGTAAGCCTTCCAATTTAGACATTTTTGACATTTACCTCACACCATGAGAATCATGCACCAAGATTATTCCTAGATTGTATTTATGATTTAGGAGTATTGATAGTATACTCATATTTCCCTCACATAGACTGCATGTACAGTACAAGAATGTCTTATAAAGTGCTATACTTTAAAATGGGCCAATTACCTAAAATGCTGGCTGGCACCAAAAAAAAAAAAAAAAGGAGAGGAAGGAATAAGGTAACGACGTTAGAAAAGTGTGCCTCTTGGAAAATCAGTCATATAAGGGCACGGGACTGTAGATGACTACGACGATACTTGTAAAACTGTCATTTAAAGCAATGGTGGGGGTCAATCGATTCAAAAGGAATTATTGGCATTTGCATCAAAATACATAATTTGCACAAAATATGAAAGAAAACAAAGAGTACTGTCGTGGTTTCTTTGGCAGTACGGCCCTGCTGTGTCTACAGGGACATCAGTACAAGGTGGGAGGCTCCGAACCCCCGCCCCCGAGGTCCTTGTTAGTCCATAGTGTGGGCTGGTGAAACCTTTTCTCCAGCATCACTCCCTGTTTTTAAGGCCATTGGTGAAAAATGCATTGTTTTAATTGATCAAAGGTCGTGTCCCTGTTGGCTCAGAGCAGGGGGTGGCTTCAGAGTCTCCAGTAAAGATTGGACTGCAGGTAAAGATAGCAGGCTTCTACCTAAACTCCCTCCAGCACGGTAGCAGGTGTATCCCAGCATTCCCATCACAACACCCTTTATGACCATGCGCAACAGCCAGCCAAAACGTGAGGGAGGCGCAACACTGAGGAAGAGACAGACAGACACTATTGAGCCGCTGTGGAATTGTTAAGCCACAGTTACAGTTCATTTCTATTACTGACTATCTGTAATTGCAACAAACTTACCTCATGATTTCATTAATGTTGAGCTGCTTCTCCCAGTTTCTTTCTATGCCAGGGACGTGACCCATCCCTACAACTCCCACTACCACAGCAGGCACTTCTATATATTTATATATAAAAAAAAAAGGGTAAAACATTTTCTGTTGCATTAACAATCAACACTATTATCAACACAGTATTATATTTCACTATGTTAGAAATGACAGTTTCCCCTTGACTGAAAAAGTATTCATCCAAGAAACTAGGGATGGATTTCAGCATAACTGACAGACATGTCATAAATGTCTGCATTCTCCCCTTCTTGACAATGCAGAAATTATCCAGACCAACATGGACAATATGATTCACCGAGCATGAATTCCAGTGGTCTCACCATGGATGCAAAATTTGCTTTCAAGCTCAGGAAAACAGTGAAAAAAAAAAGTACCACTCTTTCTGTGAAAAGCAGTTAAAAATGTCAACCATACACAATATGACTCAGCATTTCCATCAACAGTTTATGTTGCACTGAAACCACATTGTCATTACCGGTCGGTTAATTACGAAACAATTTTGTAACCAATTGTAAAAAAAATTAAAAAGTAGAATTCTAACAATTGTAATGTTTAATTCTATTGAGAAATGTTTATGTAAAACAACTAAATAATTTGACAAAGCAGAATTTTATGATGTGAATGATATTATTTGTCTGCATCAAGCCATAAAGAGCACAGCGGACTTGTCAAGGAGGGGGAAAAAAAGGGGAGTATTGGGCAACAAATCTACAACTAAGAGCTATGGGATTGCTATCTTATTGAACAGTGTAATACGCACTCTGGGCACTACGGGGGGTCTCCACACAGCGTGTAGCCTGGCGGAGCGTGTGCGTGAGGTAGATGTCTCTTTCAGCCACGATAGTCTGGTGTAGAGCAGGAAACTCGCCGATCATCTCCGACATGGTTTGCTCCAGCAGGTCCTTCTGTTTGCACTTCTCTACGTCCTCTTTACTAAAAACACGACACACACACACGACACACACACAGTCCAACACAGTCCAACACAGTCGCTGGTGCTAACACTGGAAGTGGAAGACACTTTTGGTTTTCTGTTCACAGTATTTTGCCGATGACAGTAGAAAGTAAAGAATGAGGAACGAAGTAAACATTTGTTTGATCGATTACAGTATGCATGAAAAGTAGCAGAAAAAAATGGAGAAAGTTTCCAGTCAGATTTCACAGACATCGGCAGTTAAAAAAATTGACAGTAGCATATGCTCTGTAAAATGTGTGTGTGGGCACGAGTTCTCTAGTTCTACACAGAACACACAGATAGACAGCAAACCATAATGCTCACACATATAATTAGGAGGCATTTTCTTCCAGGCAAAAATTGCTCATAGCAAAATATTTGCAACTGGTAACACAATTCCCTCAAATTGCACAATTCTTCAATATCTAGCATTTACATTTTAACTCCCTATAATTTTGCTAAGGCATACCTATTGTGTGGATCACCTTGGGACATATATATATATATATATATAGTATAGTATAGTTCCTTCTTAAACAGCAGTGTCTGATAATAGACATCGAGAAAGACAGGATATGACAAAAAGTGCGAAAAGGTGAGCTTATACCTGATTGGGTCTGACAGAAAGCAGAGACCCCACGCCAGACGGGCCTTCTGCCACAGACTGAGAGCTGCAATGGCCCTCTTGAACGTCACCGGGATCGGCCTGTCCCCAAGGTGAAATTTACAGAACGGCACTTGTCCAGCCTGTGTGAAAAACAATTTACAGAATCAAATGAACACAAAAAAGTGAAACCTATTGTTTATTTATTTTATTATATATACACACACGGGTGTATTTAAATATATTGTGTACGGTTCACCTCTTTGAAGGCCTCCCTAAACTCTCCTCCAGGAGCCATGCCCAGTTGCTCTGTGATGTGAGCTGAAACTTTGAGCAGGAGTATCTGCATGAGGCCAGACATCAGCCCATTCTGACAAACACAGGGGACAAAAAGAAGCTTTTACACAAACCCAGATATGCCTTTGTGGTCTTTACAAATAAACAGAGTTCAAATTCTTCAGTTGTACGCACTTACATTAGCCAAGAAGACAAAACACATGAGTCCCTTGAGTTTCTTCCCATTATAGGATAACAGTGGGTTCAAATTCCAAAACAACATCATTACTGCCTTATTCAGAGGATATAGTCCTTTCTCCTTTTAATCTGCCCTTGCTGTTTTTCCTCCTACTGCCACTCTTTAATGTTTAAGTTCTTATACTGCACTGTAACTTTTATTCTGTAACTATGCAAGCTAGATGGGGGAGGAAAACGTCGGCTCCTTTCCCAGTGACCAATGGGGTTAGACAAGGGGGAATATTGTCACCTGTTCTTTTTAATTTATATATGGATGATCTTTCTAGGACATTAGAAGTATGTAAAACTGGATGTATGGTGGGGGATAGCTGTATTAATCATCTGATGTATGCAGATGATTTAATTGTTATGTCACCATATAGTGCTGGCCTACAGCAACTGCTTAGAGTCTGCTCAAACTATGGGTTACAGCATGACATCAAATTCAATGCTAAATAGAGTGTTGTAATGATTGTCAGAACTAAGGAGGACAGGAACCTATGCTTTCCCTCTTTTTACTTGTCAGGGCAAGACCTCAACATGGTTACTAAAGTAAAATACTTGGGCCACATTATCAGGGATGATTTTTGTGATGATGATGATGATGATGATATACAGCGGCAGTGCTGTAAATTATATGGACAAGCAAATGCTCTGGCACGCAAATTTCATATGTGTTCTGAAGAAGTTAAAATATCTCTTTTCAGAGCATACTGTACTCCACTGTATACAGCTCATCTATGGTGCAGCTATAGTAAAGCAAAGATAAACAAGATAAAGGTGGCATGCAATGATGCATTTAGATGGACCAGTGCTAGCCATCTGTGTGTGACGTGTAACGTCCCCACCTTCCACGCTGTGCTGAGGAAGTTTATGTACAGATTAATATGCCGATTAACCGAGTCAAATAATACAATTTTAAATGCTATAACCAATCCTGCACTTAGTGATATCAGATATTCGTCAAAACTCTGGAATCACTGGAACACGCACCTGTACCTGTTTTAATTATTGGGGATTGTAATCTGTAGGTTTGTATTTATGTGTGTTTCTTTTGTGATATTTTTATATTGGAGTCAGTTTGTCTATATGTATTTATGTTGTATGTATGTGTTTGGTCTGTACCTCTTTTGTAATGTGTTGAGTGTACTTTTTTATCTGGACCTTGAGTCTGTAAATAAAGAAATATATTTTTTGTATTTTTTTTATCGTTATTATGTAAAGCTCTTTGAATTGCCCTGTTGCTAAATTTGTTATACAAATAAAGTTGCCTTGCCTCTGTTCATTCTGAAAGCCTGACCTGTTTGATGGCCTGCTGGACCTTTTCCAGGTTGATGTCTTTGGCTTCCCTCAGCAGTGTATTCTCATCCATCTTCAGCATGGACACCCTGTACTGGCACAGCTCCACCACCACCACATCTGGCTGCACAGCGCGGATCGTCTGTGTGAGGTGAAGAAAGAGCAGTGGGTATGTTAGATAACAGACAGAGACAGAATAAGAGAGCATAACTGGGTAAGAAAGAGACAAATAGCAAATGAGCAGTGAGGGAGGAAGTAAAAACAAAAAAATCAATGTGGGAAAAAAAGAAGACATTAGAGGAATGCCAAAATAATTACAGTATATACAGGCTGGCCAACTAATCTTCAAGGTGCTACTCCACATTCACTTCATTGTTTTACTGACAATTCACAGCCTATCGCATTTTAAAAGAGTGTAAGCGGCATAGCGTACTGTACCAATCTTGTTCTTATTTCTCATTGGCTCACCGTGGCCACATCCTTTTTGCTGCTGTCACTGAAGTGGGCAGTGCCAACCAGGTATAGGATGCTGCCGTCTGGGGCAGTAAGAATGCTCACTGTCTCTGGGAGCTCAGGAGATGCCTGGCGGCGCTGGGATCTTAACTGCCACAGCAGCTCCATTGCTTCACCATCCGCTACACAAGGACAACAGAGACAGATATTAAAAGGGACAGACCATTACAAGTATATATAGTATATATAAGTATAAATAAAGGTTGAATGAATGAATGTCCTACTATAACTACTATGGTATAGATATAAAAAAAAGGATATATTTTCATTTTCCAGCAAGTTTTATATTTTTTCTTTAAAGCATTAGCTATAATTAAAGCAATTTCCATCCCAGGCCTTAAAACACAAGCAGCATCTCTGCTAATGATGGAGGAGGGCTACGTTACAGCTGTTTAGGAAACTATAGACAAGTCATGCACACCAAAAGTATACAATAGCGTTTTATATGCAGTCTGTGGATCTTTTTTTTTTTTAATTACATTACTGATTGGTTGAGTTATATTTATGGTTTCAAAATTGTGTCTTGTCTGGCAACATCGTTGATTGCTTGAGATAAATAAATAAATTAAATGAAAAAATGCACAAAAACAGTCTAGTAGACTATTAGTCAAGACAGTATCCAAACCATCAGGACATGTATACTGTATGTTTCTGAAAAAAATTTGAAAGTATAATGTGTTATTTTATGTGAGGATAACCTACCATTGCTTCAGTAAAAAAAGTAGCAAGTCATTATTGTGTCATTGTGCACATTTACTATTTAAAGTACAAATGACGATGAACAGGCTGCTGCCATGAATGAACTGTATAGTCTCCGACTAATTTGTTTAAAAAAAATGTAAATAATATGACATTTTAAATAACAGAGACATGATATGGCAAACAGTCACTTAAAATTAAATATGTAGAACACCATATTTCTGATGAAGTACAGCATACCTGTACACCAAAAAACTTACAGAGCCCTGGAGGTAGACTAGGCAGTTCCTCTTCTGAAGGGTCCTCTGATGGGCCGACTGACTCATCCTGTCAGACATCAAAACAGCAAATAATACTTAATAATTATTAGATCAAGGCAAGATTAAGAGGTTATTTCTTTCCACACTAGCCAGTTTGAGAAAGACGGGCATAATTAGGTAAGTGCTCAGGGCAAGTTAAAATTGCAATGGTTGAAAAACTATTCAAGCAACAGAATAACATCATACTAAAACAGCTGTCCAGTCAGTGTGTCCTCTCTTAACCCAGTGCAAGCAGGACACCTGGCAAAACATCAGTCAAAAACATCTTCTCACTAACTCACTCTCACTCTCACACACACACACACTCACAAAAACACAAGGATTGTAAGTGTTACAAACCTCTGAATTGTTGTCTTGATCCATGTTTGAAGTACTGAAAGCTGCGTGTGACAGAGAGCAGGAAGACATGCGTTACCGCTGAGCAGTGAGACGTTCACGGACTCACAGCTAGCTGGGCTACCGTAAGTTAGCTAGCTACATCGTTACTGACTGCTGACGTTGCTTTACGGTAAACGCTGTGACGTTAACGATGATGGGAAAAGTGGTAACTGTCACTGATTTATTAGTAAATCAAAGAGTTAACATTTTCTCTGACGAAGCCATCATTACGACATTAGTTTTATGTTAGTAACAAGAGAGGTTTGCACAGCTAAAGAAGTAGAGACTTGCAGGGGGCAGATTTACTAGCTGCAGCTAACGTTACTTCCAGTTATTTACTGAGGACCCATCGGTTTGGCTCTGCTAGCTACCCGGATGATGCTAATAAGGCTAATATAACATTAAGCTAGCAAGTCGGGGTAAGAATTTAGTCAACTCATACACGTTGAAACAGAACAATTTCACAACAAATGCTGTCATTACCAAGTACAAGATAATTGGATAGTTGTTTAAAAAGAAATAACAACTTACTGAGCTTGTTAGTCCGTAGCTAACGCTAGCTATGTCACTGTTCTCCTCGTCTGTACAGCGCTTAGCTGAATCTGACAGCCGCAGTGCATTCTGGTACGTGTAGTCATTGATAGTTGGGACGCGCACATTTTCATTTTTTTTATTTTTTATAGTGAATTTTTTTTAATATATACTTTCCATTTTAACATTTGACACATTACAGTCAAAATCTGTAGTCTTTTCTCTACGTTTCCACCAGCATTTAGACTGTCACAGTTTTCTTCTCACCTTCTCAACTGTCTCAATGTTAAAATCAGTTGTAAGCAGTGCTGTGTTCCAACATATAACATGATCTCACACACACTGGTACTACAAGTCTTAAAGTGCGTTTGGATGCATTTAGTGTGCTTGAGCAGTTTAACAAGGGGATTCTGAGCCAACCTGTTTTATGAATGGATCATTTGATATTTCCACCAAACGACAATTGGATGCTGTGGGAAATTGCTGTCACAAGTATGCTTATTGAATCCCACAGAAAAAATAGATGAGTGTAGTATGCAAACTGTAGGTCTACCTGATACTGTAGGAAAGCCCCTGCCAACATCACAAATGTTGTAATTTTGCTGTGAAAATCAGTGAAGGTAGTTCCTTTATTTTATAATCATGTAGGCTATGCAGTAGGGCTGCACGATTATGGCCGAAATGATAATCACGATTATTTTTGATGAATATTGAGATCAGGATTACCACGATTATTCACTGATTTTAGGGACAAAATATTTTTATCACACTTTCACATTTAAATAAACACCCCTTTCACTTCCATGGTTTGCTACATTCCTGCTAATGTACAAATCTTTGCATCAAAATAAGTACTGTTATAAATAAGTACTATTTGGATACTCACTCGTAGAGTAGGTGTTTGGTTATTCTTTTTTTCCCAATAATAACAGAGTCCTTCAAAATAATACCGTTATTTCTAAATGCAAAGATGCTTGTTGCAGCGCATTGTTTCCATTTCAGCTCAGTGTGAGCATTTACTGTCATTTACACTGACATCCCAGCAAAGAACGGAGAAATGTCTGTCGAGTTATAGCCGAGCAGTCTGATGTGTGTAGAGGTCTGTGCTGTTGTTCTGTAGCAGCCTGGTGTCGTTTACAAGCGATTGAACAGTGGTCGGCCGTGTGTAATGCCACTGCTGGCGGGGCACTGGCTGGCTGAGTCCTTCCAGAGTCAAGCTGCTAGTTTAGGAAGCACTTGATTTGATATGCAGGGATATCTTTTAAAGATGCCCTGCCACACAAAAACTGTTTTTACTTGCATTTTTTGAAATATGTTAGGTCTATATGTGTGTGTTATGTGGTGAATGTGAAAATGAACTGCTACCTCCTCTGTCAGCTCTAGCCACTGAAAAGAAATAAGAGGAGAAATCAGGCCAATTACAACAGCTGGTCAGTCTGACGTCATGTTGCCTGAGCTCATTACTATTCATGAGCTCGCCCAGTTGCACTGAGTGAAGAATACTGATAGCCAGGCTTTCATTGGCTAGCTAGTTCCAATCAGAGTCCAGCAGCTTAGCTCGTTGAATACTAATGAGAACTGACACAAATGGAGCTGAGTCTTCCTACAGGCTTTCTATACATCACTAGAATAGCTTGAAACAAGGTAACCAAGGCATTTTTTCCATAAAAATGTTATACAGTCCATGACAGAACTTCAGACATTACCACAAAGTAATGAAATACGTGTGGCAGGTCACCTTTAATGAGCCGAGCATGCATTTAAAAAGTCAATATCGATTAGACAAAATCGTGATCGCGATTAATGTTCGATTAATTGTGCAGCCCTAGGCCTATGCAGCTGCAAGAAATGTGTATGGAGTGGTCGTGGTAGGTACCCATCCCCTTGTCCACTCACTCATTCCCTGTGAAAAGTGCTTACATACCTTAAATGATTGGTTTCTATTGCAAATAACTAAGACCAACTATTCTAACTATTAAATCCTTCAAAGCAGACGTTGGCACAATGTGAGACAGGGCAGAACTACTGAAAGAAATTTTGATTGTGTCAGAGACAGCAGATGGCAATCAAAAGCTTAGTCATCACGTAATAAACCTTCTAGGGAGTAAGGATTTAACATCTACTCATCAATTCTTTTACTTCACATCACAGCACTCCCACAAGAAGCCAGCGGAACACAAAAGTCACATACTTTACCAGTGAGACCAGCTCCATTCACTGTGTTAGAGCTGCTTTTATAATCTTCAAGAAGAAAACACCCACATCACTGCATTTCTATCATAGATATATAGACATATCTGACAGTTTCTTTGAGCAATATTGTAGTTGCATGTCACCTCCCAACACAACCCTTTCATTGGAGCCTTTTCTGTCCCTTTATATAACACGCCAATTTAAATATTAAATAATGACGTGCAAATATAGTGGAGTCAAGATCTGATACACGTTTCTAATAAACGGTGAAATGGCAAAGATAAAGCCATGAAACGTGTCATATTTTAAACACCCCACAAACACTGTCATATACAGTGTCTATGTATAGCGTTGTGTGAAATATGATGCTGCAAGCGTATACATTATTGCCACAATTATATTGTGATCTTTTGCATATTAATTGTGCAGATCTCAACTGTATTGCATGAGCTACCTTTCTACTTGGCTATTGGGATAAAGGGTCTAAGCATTATCATACGTGTTTAAAATACATTTTGCATGAAGCTATAATGCAGTCTTCTTTGCCGATATGCATCTCTAAGGTGTGGGTCATTTTTTCTTTTTTCTTTCTTTTGGAAAGCTCACTGACCTTTCATTGCCGCTCATCTTTTCTTTTCAAGCCTTCTTCATATAGCTGTATGAACCTGCACTGTAGCACCCTGTTGAAATAAATCACTGCTGGTTTCATTGGAGGGTGTTCAGCTATACACAGTCATCCTGAGACATGAATGTGACATCATTTCCGACAGCAATACTCTCATCAACATAATCAAGTTCACAAATCTAATCCTTAATTTTCCCATCTAAAATTGAGTCATTTAGCTTTTATGACTACTAGAGTTCCATGTCATGTCCTCACTGTCCAATATACCCATCACAGAAGTGTGTGAGTTCATTTAAAGAGCAGAGGTGGCTGTTGATAGAAGGTGATCGACATGGTGGTCATGTGAGTGTAGTGTCAGGGAGAGAAATCTCGGTCGGCGTCGATCTTCTTCTCTTCCTTCAACATTCCCCAGCAGCAATGAGCTCCCCCGGTCTCTCTGCCAGTCTGTCCCTCCGGTTTTCTTCATCCTCTTCTTCCTCAAAGAGAGTGTGATGTATACTCAGCAGCTGGTGTGTAGGGGCTCTGGTCAGAGGTGGTGGCTGACACTCAGGGTTTTCCGTCTGGGTGGGAGGCTCCCTTGGAGAAGTGGGAGGAGGAGGAGAGGACTTGGGACTGAGCGCGTCCTCACTGGAGGGAGGGTTTGGGCTCACACCGTTCACGTAAGCAGTGGTGGGCAGGGTCACCGTAGAAAAGGCAGTGTTGGTGGATTGTGGAGAGCAAATCTTAGTTTCTAAAGAGACAAGAACAAAGACAGACAGACAGACAGGGTAGAACGAGAGAGGAGAAAGTCAAATGGAAATGTACGAGTATGAAATCAATCCCATCTTCCATACTTTTTCAAAGGGCAGCATTTTTTGCACACTGAGACTGATTGGCCATCATGGAAGGTAGCATTAGCAATATTCATGCAGATGTTGTTGCAGGCATATGCAAGGTACATCTAGATGAGATGGTGAAATCAATCCCTGAACCAGAAAGAGCAAGAGTCTGAACAAACTATCAGGCTCACCTGTAATGGCACCAGACACGTGGACGATAGTGTGTGTGCCTTCGAGGTACACTGTATCCATGTTGTGCTTTGAGGGAAGAGGCTCTGCGGTTGTGGCCTCCACCTTGGGCTTACGAATGGTCAGCATGTATGGGTGGACGTCCAGAGAGAAGTTGCGAGTGTGCTTTTTCTCCATCCCACTCATATCTACGATTGAAAATAAAAAGTCTGACTTAAAATAAGGAAGAACATAACATAAAAAAAGCAGTTAATCCAAGTTAGTATGTTTAAATGACTGCCCGCTGTAAACAATGCTGTGACTGTGAACAAAAATCAGTAAAGTGATGGGCTGTGAAACCAAAACAATTAACTGAAAGATGCAAAAAACAACATACTATATAGTTATCAGCCATTACCGCTGATAACTATCTGTGGATTTGTCTCTACGAGCAATCCCTTTCACATAACACATTTTCACCTCATTTGATCAGTTGCTAATATAATAATATTAATTAGCACAACTTTAAAGGGGCTGTACTCAATATTCAAAATAAAAAGCATTCCGGGATTGCCTTCACACGGCTCTAATAGACCAATCCCCATCTTGTCAAATGCAGACGCCGCTGATACCAACACACTGTAGCCAGATCAGCTATCATAACAAAGAACAGAGAAACTCTAATTACACACACAGACAGAGTGAGTTTGACTTCATTCTCTGCTCAGGGTGCCATTATTCCACTAAGTCTTTACATAGCAAATAGTTGTTTTCTGCGATATTAATGTGCTGAATATCGAGTGCAGCTCCTTTAAATGAAAATGTTCACATGTTCATAGTACTGCATACTTTTTATTGCAGGATATTGTGTGCTCTTGGTATCCAGAAGTGGTGCAGTGAAGCTGTCTGCCAGTGCCTTTCGTCTGACTGGTTTGGGTTTTTCAGGCTTGCCGTTATTTTCCACACGTGTCTGAGTAAGAGGTTCCTTTACAAAGGACAGAAAACACAAAAACAGGTAATTACAGCACAGCTTACACTTCAGCTGAGGACCACTTCCCGAGCCCTTATTGAGAGCTGATAATGAACAGACACATAGCACGTCCATGTTCATTTGAACTGCTGTTCTCCAGCGAACAACTTATGGTAGTAAGTATCATTCTGTTTCTAGAGGACAGCAGGTTTAGATTGTTTTCCATCCTACTGTCACTGAATGAATGTTGATGAATTACAAATGGAGCCATGGTAATAGTTTCCAGGCAGCTGCCTTACCTTAAACGACTGAGGAAGAGGATTTGAGCTTGGGATCCATTTCATCTTCTTTCGGGGCCGTTTGATGACCAGCGGCTCCCCAGCCATCTCTCCCACTCCAAGATCAGAGGGGTCCATGTGTGCATCAATTGTTTGTATCCCAGAGTCCCTCACAGTGGGCGTAGCATCATGATTGGACTGTGCAAGCGCCGCCAGCAGCTGCCTGACCACATTGTCATACATGAGGTCACTCTCATTGGTGATGAAGTCCAGCCGGTTGAGCGACTTGATGTGGTCCCTGTTCTCGTTGCAGAACATGGCCAGGATGTTGATGTCGCAGAACTGAGACTTTTGCCAGCGTCGCCGCGTTTTAATACCAACTTTGTGTAATTTGTCAAAAACAAAGTTGGACTTGCGCACCACAAACAAGTGCAGCAAATTAATCAGGATGATGAGGTTCATGGTGCAAAGCAGAGCGATATCTACTGCTGCCATGATGCGCTGCAGCTGCACAGCAGGCAGCTTACAATTGACCCTGAGCTTCAGCTCTTGATAGCTGCTAGTGTCTGGTGGCTCACCCAGTGCACAGGTGAACTCATTCTGCCTCTGGCGGGCATAGTAGGCGCTCAGGTAGGAAATGGGGATGGAACTGAGGCAGACAATAGCCAGGTGGCGTCCCAGGTAAAGCTTAGCCAGAAAGTTACTTTGGCCTCGTCTCTCCAAATATTTCTCAAACAGGTTCTGCTCGGGGCTTTTCTCCTTCTCTGCATTCTCTATGATCTCTCTTCTCTCTCTCTCAGTTATGCCAGGTCCTTTGGACTGAATCTGCTTCTCGATCTTTGGGGCTCTGCCCTCAGCAGCTCGATGATAGCAGTTATCAATCTCTTGAAGCAGGAAATTGAGCTCTGAAGTGAGCCGTGTAGAGGCAAGGAACTCCCAGCCCAAAGCAGGAATGTACATGATTCCAGCAAAGGCCAACAGGGCATAGGGCAGGAACTTGTGTTCAAATAGTGAAGGCCAAAGGTGAGACTCCAGACCGGGTGCAGCATCCCGCAGCTCTGTCCAGCAGTAGCCTCTTGCATACAGGGCCTGGTCTCTGGTGAAGTTATGTGGTGTGTAACAGTATATGGACTCCTCTAAAGAAAGTACAGATAGAAAGAATCAGTTGGATGATTATGTCTCATAATATAAATTAAGTATATTAGCTGACAGAAGAATGCTACAGTGCTACATTCAGGGTCTTATTTTTAGAATTCCACTCATTACTCCAAACAGATCAAACATGTTGCTCTTGAATTGTATTAGCAAGATGTGGTAATGTGAAAACATGCAAGGTCAGACAAACAGACGGGTTTTTAAAACCCCTCATATAAAACGAAAGACGGTAAACATACCTGAAGTAGCTGCATGTGCACACAACTACAGTGGGTACAATGAGTCAAAATGTAACCATTCTGTAGCTCTGCATAGTGCCACAGATGTTTAAAACAGACTTAGCTTTAATTTTTAACTGCATTTCACTTCTAAATAGTGCTTGTGATTATATATGGTTAAACATAGGGTTTGGTATTCCCTCTTAGTTACTGCAGTGAATGCAAATTCAATGACACATTCCCATTTTTCTAGGGAATATCCTGCATGTGATCTGCTTCGTTTGTATATCTTAGAGAATCTTTTAGAATCATTCATCTGTTCAGCCCACAGTGCCTCTTATAACACTGCTTTTTGAAATGATGATCTGCCTCTGTCATATCGGCTCAGATAGAGAATATGAGAGCACTCCTTCCTGTCAAAGTTGTTTGCTATCAGTTCGATTTGGTTCACGGCTGCAGCAAGTCTGTTTTAATCTTTTGGAACTAATTGCAGTGACATCTGATATCACACATGGTTTTAATAAACTGTATCATATGCATTAAAAGGCCTTTTCAAAAGTCAGCATATATTATGGTATGTTTGTAATAATAGGGAATACATAGGATATGTGCAATGACATGGCAGCCACAGAGGGCAGGATGGTGAGTCATCCAAAAAGGATTTGACAAAGCCCTAAATAGCATTGTAAACCTGCAGTGAGGTACTACTAAAGTACTTGTCTGAACACCCACATCTTTCTGCTGCTAAAGTTAAACGCTCGGTCCCAGATGGTTGGTGCTGCTATGCAGAAAGCCTTACTCAGCAGTGGACTAACATCTCTCCTGTCACACCCAGTCTCCCTCCTCCCCCTCCTATCTCCAGTCGCTATCTAGCCTTCCTTACTCTTTCTAGCCCTTTCCAGCCCTTTCCAGCTCTTTCACAGTCTGCTCCTTTCGATGCATTTGTCAATGCTCCTTTTCCTTCCTTGCCTTATCTCCTACTTACATCTCTTATTATAATCGTCTGTCACAAAAGACAAAAAAACAGCACAGCATGGCTATCTTAACTTAAGATCTTAACTTTACTGGGGTAATGGCTGCTTTTGTAGCTTAGACACCCTCACTGTAACAAATTTAACGTAACATTTACAGTAACTTATTGGCAACAATTGGCCAGCACGTTACTGTGAATTCTTTTTACAGTAAAGGTAACATACTTCCATTTACAGTATTTTATGTACTCATTGTAAAATACAAAAAAAATTTAACACAACATGAGATAAAAAAGTAAAAATACAGTAGTTTACTATAATGGCTATATTGTGATTTTTTTTACAGTAATGCTTTGACTACTGTGATTTCAACTGTAATACTTTGTAATACTACTGTGATTTTGTCATGTTGACAAGGTTGTAATGTAAACTTTACAGCATTCTACTGTAAAAATCATAGACAGTAGTGTTACTGTGAAATCTAAAGGAAATAACTGTAGATTTGGCTTGCTTGAACATTTTCCTATGGCAATTAACGCCCTCTTGTGGCAGAACTCTTACCTGCAAAGTTCCTTGTGAAGACTAGGGTGACCAGCAGGATGGGGATGATGACCGTCCCTATAGTGACAACACGATCAAAGGGCAGCTCCAGTTTGAGCTGCACCATGAGGCCAGACAGTAATCCGCCCCTCTCATCCTGAGAGGAGCCGGGCAGGATCAGCTCCTTCAGCTTCTCGCCGGCGAGTAAAGCCGTAGCCATGTCTAGGTTTTGATCGAGGATGTTCTGCATCCGGAACACAAAGGGCACACACTACCACCTCCCTCTGGACTGGAGGGGAGGCCAGACACTCCCTGCTGAAGTTAAAAACTCCTCAACACTGTGTGATACACACAAACACTCACACACAGGCACACACACACACATACAGCAATGTGTGGCCAAGTTCAGCCCCTGTCAACATACGTGGGAAAGCAGCAGGTCATACTGTGAAGTCTGTGTTCTTCAGAGCTTTGGGTTTTCTACAGTTTCCCACAGCTCTTCTCTTTTAGTAGAACAGGCATAACATTCAGAAGGACACTCCTCGCTCGGCCTCTTGGGTGTGCATCCTTAAGTTTTGCTCCATTTCTACAGTGCCTGGCCTCAGTCCACGCACTCTGTGTGGCAGATTGAGGAATGAGCTGAGTTTAGGAGGTGTCCTTGCAATCCCCAGGAAGAGTGATTGCTTGAGGTGTTACATGAGCTTCGGGAAGGAGAAGCTCTGACCAATCCTGTCCTGATAGAAAGGATAACCAGTTAGGGTGGAACACTAAATGCATTTAAAAATCCAGTGAAGTAGAATAAGCCATTTCTATGCACAACAGATAATTAGTGTGACCATCTTTCAAAGGGGCCGTATAGTGTAAATTTGTATTGTCTCACACCTTTCTCAGGAAAACTCTCCGTTCCAATCCATTGTCCTCTATAGTGCAGTCAAGTGGCTGAGGACGACTAATCTTCACTCCGTGACCAGTGGAGTGTGGGAATGTGGTCATATTTGAGGGGATATTTGCCTTTGATCAAGCAAGGACACTAAAATTCAAATGTATTCTTTATTGATAAAAACTGAATTTATTAAGTAAATTGACAAAAACACTGACCACTGAACACTGACTCTGCTTTTTACACAATTCGTCCACTGACTCTCTCTGTACTCCTGTCTCCTGGTGGTCATTATCTCTGTGGAACAGTGTGTTCCCGCTGGAATGTCAGGTGAACCCACACACATGTCAGGGGGATGTGAGCGTGTGTGCATGTGTGAGTGTGTATGCATGTATGCAAGAGCATGCATTATGCTTGTGCAGTATGTGTGCAGGTTGGAAACTGCTCCTGCTGCATGCTCATTTCACTTGAAGGTTACGTGATTGTCCTCGGTGAGGAGTGTATATACATTATACATTAACCCTTCCCATCAACAATCCTTAACCTCTCCCTCTCCTTCCCCTTTTACTTTCTCTCGCCATTACTGTAGTCCTTCTGCCTTTCCTCTCACTTTCTTCTCATTATGCAAAAACACAGCTCATCAATGAAATCCTTAAAAGCCAAGACCTCTAATCCAGGGACAGAAAGTGTTCTTAATATCCTGGGGAGTGGAACCTTGAGATGCGGTTTCATTAGTACAGGGGACTTGATATTTGAATTGAATAAGTGCACAATGACTCTTAATTAAAAAAAAAAAAACACAATGACTTAATTTCAGGGGATTATACACATACACACATATTTTATTTCTATTTTTTCCCTAAATCCTAAACACTGATCAGTAAATGCTGACATCATACAGTGATTGAAGTTATACCTGAGAAAGAGAACAATATTTCCCTTTTGGGAAACCATAACAAACAGTACTGATTTAACACTGCTCTGTCCACATACTGCCTGGTAACAATCAAGAAAACTTTATCCACATCCTCAAACTGCCTTATAGGAAGAGAGGAAATACACTTTGCATAATTTAAAGTTACAGCATCACATCTTAAGTGCTTGGTTAGAGGCTGCACTGATGTCTGTAAACCATTGGAACTGCAGTCCAACAGATAATGCCCTTTAGTTGGACGATGCTACCGGTGTTTAGAGAGACAATAGTCTCTCTAAGACAGCAGTCCTTTTGACATGTCATTGCAGGGTAAACACAGGTGAAATTGACCAAATTGTCCCAGATTATGATCCCATTCAATTTAGTGAATTCCAATGAGCAAGTAAGCTAGCTCATACCGCGGTTCTGGCCCATTTGAATAGAACAGGGCTATAATTAATGTTATTAATCACGCCTGTGTTTGCCCTGCAATGAAATGTTGAAAGAGCTTCTGTAAAAATGGCCTATTCCACATTCTTTGGCTACTACAGCATCCTGCTCCCCCTTCATGCATTATGAATTAGATGATGGCTGAAGAGGGAAGAACTTTTAGTGCGCATAGATCTGAAACTTAATCTTAGGCAGCCAGTAAACAAATCTGACCAGATAACTATGGCAGACCAGGGATACATTTTTAGAAAGATACAGCGTTATACTACCACCAAGAAAACATCACAAAGTAGCCTATCTTCACTGTTTTCTCACTTTTGGACTGATCAGTAAGTCCCTATGGGAACACTGCAGGAACATTTCACCAGAGGATCATCATGTCCTAGTTAGCTCGTGAGCTAGGAGTCTGTGAGTCCAGCACGCTGGGAGAATCACAACCAGGAGGACCACACTTCCACCAGGCATTGCATTGCAGTGGATTGCAGCTGCCTGCAGATGACAAGCCGTTTCAGCACCGGAGTGGCGGATAGCTCCCGGATAGCCAGGGACAAGCTGCTACATATCAAGAGATAGAGTGTGTGTGCTGCTCTGTGTCTGTGTGTGCTGAGGGTGCACGAGAGAAGAGAGAGATCCTACTGCCGGAGTCTCTTAAGATGCTCAACGCCTGCTTCACCTGTCCACACTGGAAAGACTAACACCAGAAAAGCAACACTCACTCTGTGGTGCTAACAAACGAGCCATGTGCATGCATTGGGGGAAATGCTAAAAAAATCCACTCACCATGTCTTGCTGCATCTCCCAGCACGGTAAGAGTTAATCTGCAGTGCGGGCGAGCAGTTACAGCATGTATCCGGTTTGTTCCGCCTTTCCCCCCCCATAGCTCCCCTCCCTCCAACCTGCTCTTCTCTCCCTTCCCTGCCCTGCCTCTTCCTCCAGAACAAGGCATGCAATAACACATTAAGATTCTCTAGTTCATGTTCACAAGGACAGGTGGTGTGTGAGCAGAGATGCTGAAAGACACATTTAACTACGTGGTAGAAATTGATATATTCTAAACATCCCTCTTATTAATATGTGTAGCCTACCCAGGCTGACCATCATCAATGGTCCAGGCTGACCATTATCAATGATATCTGAGAATCATAACCGGAAATGATGGAGGAGACTTCACACATGACGAGTCCAATGAATTTAGATTAAATGCTGCTTCATTCAATTACCTTCTTTGGAAGATCCTTAGAATAGATGCATTTTAAAACCTGTATGTTGAAATGGTCCAACCTATCAATCTATGGTCAAGGCTGACCATCATTTATGGTCTAAGCAGACCGTCATCTATAGTCCCAGCTGACCATCATCTATGGTCCAAGCTGACTGTCATCTATGGTCCAGGCTGACCATCATCTATAGTCCCAGCTGACCATCATCTATGGGCCAGGCTGACCATCATCTATAGTCCCAGCTGACCATCATCTATGGTCCAGGCTGACCATCATCTATAGTCCCAGCTGACCATCATCTATGGGCCAGGCTGACCATCATCTATGGTCCAGGCTGACCATCATCTATAATCCCAGCTGACCATCATCTATGGTCCAGGCTGACCATCATCTATAGTCCCAGCTGACCATCATCTATGGTCCAGGCTGACCATCATCTATAGTCCCAGCTGACCATCATCTATGGTCCAGGCTGACCATCATCTATGGTCCAAGCTGACCATCATCTATGGTCCAAGCTGACCATCAGCTATGGTCGAGGCTGACCAAAAGAAGAAGAAATTTGCAAACCAGGAATGGTTCAGATTTGCGTCATTTAAAGTCACCGAGTGTGATAAGCATGCGTGTATCTTGACACTTTTTGGGAGTTACAAAGTAGTACAGGCATCACTTAGGGGATCATGCAGCAGAGGGTAACCAGTTTGAAATAGAGTAAAGCCTTCCATGGAGGAGCCATCATTTAATTGCATGGGCTAATTGTATTTTACGATATGCCTATGTGAAGATTGTTACAAGATAGTTTCTGGAAAGATTTTTCAGGGAAATGCAATAAATGAATGGCTTTATATAGCCATTATTGTAACACTTTATTAATTAATAGCTAGTGCTCTTGCCGAGTGACACATATTTCCTTTTTAATGTAACAGTAGCCTACATCACTGCAGAGCCGGGGGCAGTGGTACAGCAGTTTGTTCCTCCAGCAGCCTCGTGCTCTCTGGTGGGATTCTTGTGGCAACAAGGCAATGTGATGTTCTTCAGCCGGACCGAGCCACAAGTCATTCCTCAAGCTGGATTCTGCCGATTTGAGAAGCTGCCCCTCACTTTGTCTGCTTCCAAATATAGTCTCTTTCTCTCTCTCACTACAGTATATATACACTGTATGCATTATCTATATATATATACTGTATATCTATATATATAGATATATACAGTATATATACAGTATATCTCAGAAAGCTTGATGTTAATTTCGAAGAAAAAATACAATCAGTGTCCTCTTTATTGTAGGTACAACTGTACAATAAATTGCAATTCAATACAACAAACAGCACTGCAATAAATCTATAAATTGTATCTTTACAAAGTTTACAATGTTCAGTTTTAGTGCATGGTCAGGTTTATTGAAGTCCCAGTTAAATTTCCATTTCCAAACAAGATGGCAGGGATGTAAAAGTAAATGTGGATGCAAATATAAATCACAGTCTGACATTTAAAAATAGGATAATAACCTAACAATATTTCTTGGAAAGTTATTTTGGGATTCAGTTAATTCAGAGCAACATTAAACAACTGTAAAACATTATACACTTGCAGTTGATGACAAACATTTTCCTGAATAAGTAGAATTTCGGTTAAAATTATCAACATTGGTTAATCTGCAATATCCAGGTGGATCGATACTAATATGCTGCTGCAACCACTACCACATCACTGTACACAAGAAGACACAAAGGCCAGCTGAACACTAGTTAACTTTCAGTCAAGAGAGTGCTGAGATGTGTCCGGGTTGTCTCGGTTGGTGGAGCAGGTGCACATGTGTAGGAGTTTGCTCCTCCACACAGCAGCCGTGGGTTCGACTCCAACCTGCAGCCCTTTGCTGCATGTCATCCCCTCTCTCTCCCCTTTCATGTCTTAATCTGTCCTGTGAAAATAAAGGCCTAAAAAATGCCTAAAACATAATCTAAAAAAATAATTATAATAAGAGATAAGTCAGTCTTCACTATTTGGAAAATCTGCAGCGAATAAAGTCTGCCATTGATTTATTTAACATGTTATATTCATCCTACAGTACAACCTTGACAACCGTGCTTACAATCATGCATTAAATCCAGAATGAATTTAGTTGCATACTGTAGAACAATGTTAATTGCTTAGGCTATAGACATTCTGTTTATGCCCAAGTGCTCATAACATTTTTATACTACTCAATATGGACTCAGTTGATTGCTCACTGTACCTGGTGTCAATATAAAACTTGTGGGATTACCAAACTACACCCATTGCCAGGTTGCCAGGTTAAATAATGGTCACTAAGCAGGCAACAGTTATATATAAAAAGAACAGAAAACAAAAGCAAAATGTTCAAAGCATTATTCAAATATCTTAAAAATTGAATTCTCTGCCAAGCATTCTTTAACAAAAAATTCTGTCCCTGTGATTTTTTTTCTCTGTCTTTCAGTCTTTATTTCCTTCTCCCTTTTCTCCTAAATCTCTCTTTCCATCTCAGAATGCATCTTCTTTTTTCTTTCAGCATTGTTCGGTCCTCCTTTTTCCTCTTCTTGTCAAACTTCTCTGTGAACTCTAGGAAAGTTCATTGGGCCATTTGGACCACAACTGCTTTCCAGGCTCTGTCTTTGTCAAAATCCTGCAGCGTTCCATTGGCCGCTTGCTGCTGAGGGAGCAAAACAGGAAGGAGAGCGAGGGATGAAATGTGGAAGGGGAAAGGTGACAAAAATCATTGAGATAAATGATGTGTGAAGGATGAGCAGCACAATGCGTTTTTAAATATGTGTCTTGCTTGTAGATTTTTAGGTCATCGTATATAAATGTTATTTACATGAGCTATAGCTGGTGAGAACACCTTAAAGAGAATTACATGTATAATTTTCCACATTCACAAACGGCTGTTGTTGGAATGGGAGAGACAGACAGGGAGACAAAAAGGACAGACTCGGACAGATTTGTCCATTTGTGTCCACAACTCCTGCTTTTTTTACCTCACAGTAATGAGTCGGGGTGTGCATGCTGTGGTCAAACTCTGGAGCTCCCATGCGGAGCTGACTCTTGTAGGAGGCACAGTGCACCACAGTGGCTGAAGTTAGAACTGCCTGCACCAGCAGCAGCACCATCAGAATCAGCAACAGGATGTCGTAGGATTGCTGGATCACACACATGCAGGCACACGCACACACACACACGCCCACAAAATAAAAAAAATAAAAATTCTTCCTGTATATTTTTCATCCAAAAGGAACTCAAGGCTATATAGGTCATGCTTCCTAAAATGCCACACACGCACACTGGTGAATTTTCACTTCATTAAACTGACCTTGGCTGTAGGCACATCGTGTAGGAAAATTTCAATAAAGCTGATCACACTACAAGAGAGGAAGCCAGAGGCTGAAAAGAGCAGGGGAGATGTCACGCTGCTGATGGCAATCAGCACCTCCACCTAAGAGTCACCAGGAAGAGAGGAAAAAAGGAACAGAGAAAAATGTGTGTACCCAGAAGAAAAAAAAAGAAATAGACGAAGTTTGAATAACTTGAAGATACAGTAATCCTTCCTCAGCAGACACCCATCCTAATTAATTTCCGTAAGATACATAAGTCACTTTATTTATTAAGTACCTTTCAAGAAGAGAACGTCACTAAGTGCTACAAAAAAGACATAAATACAGACTTAAGAAAAATAAAATCCCCATAAAATACAGTTTTAGTTTGTATAATTTCACAGTTTGCGGTTTGGTAGGAAGTCCAGAAACCCAAATGAATGTGCACAAGGGAGTTTTAGATAAGTCCCATTTAAGTCCAAAGGGGGTTCAAAGGGTTACTCTTACTCTTTTAGTGTTAAATCAACTCTGCTGAATTTACTGTGTAGCAGTAATAGGAGATACCTTGCAAGTGCACGGGCAGTATATGCGAGGCAAACAGGAGAGGACCTAGGAGAGAACCTTGATGCACACCACAAACCAGAGTTTCAGATTAAAATTAATAGTTACAGCTACTAAAAAGGCCTATCAGAGAGGTAGGGGACAACCACTCCAGGACTAACCCAGAGATACCCACCCACTGCCAGTCAGTTGATTAGGATACTGTGGTCTACTGTGTCCAATGTTACACTAAGATTAACCATTACCAAAATAGATTTGCATCACCATGCATCAATATACAATATACCATACTATCTCCTACTGAGATCACAGTCACCAAATGGATCGGTATTTTAATTCTAACAAAGACTGACAGCTTCAAATATATTACTTTAACTGATCACATCCACCCTTCAAGTTTATTAAAAGGTCCCATGGCAAGAAAATTTCACTTTATGAGTTTATTTTTAACATTAATATGTGTTCCCCAGTGGCTAGAAATGGTGATAGGTGTAAACCGAGCCCTGGGTATCCTGCTCCGCCTTTGATAAAATGAAAACTCTGATCTGGAATTTCAGCCCATCTGAATTTGTTATGAGATCCTTCCCCTTTCTCTGCTTTGCCTGCCCAGAGAATTTGGTCAACCCATGTCTCCACCTTCAGAGACTTCAGATATGGTATTGAGGGACTACCAAGGTCTATATAAAAGCATCCAAAAAGCACCTTTAGGTCTTTTTTTTTTTTAGTGTGCTCAACATTCTCAAGACTGGGGCTCCAACAACTGAAGTACTCACCAGACATTTGTTGGGGTATTCTGACACAACATGACTGGCAATAGCACTTGGGAAACACTGAAAAGAAATAAAGACGATACACACAGTTATGTAATAAGTGCCAGTGACAGACAACATATTAGTTATCATTCTGAGCTGGAAATCTGTTACAACGAAAAGTAAGGTTCTTAGGGAAAACTTACAGCCACAAGAATCCAGAAAAATGTGACAGACAAGTAGGGGCCAGGTAGTAAAGCATCCATATTGAGAGCAATTATTCCTCCGAATACAGCAGAAATTCCCACAATGACTTCAATCACCTGTTAGAGACATTATTCTGTGATTCACAAGTTTTGACCAGAATTAAATATCGTATGCAACAAAACTTATAACTACTCACAGAATACGCTTTAAGGAGTCGGGTGGGGAACACTGCAGGCTTTAGAACCACAGATCTGTCATATGTCACGGTCTAAAATTTGGATGAAGGTAGAGAAGAGTTAGGATGGACGAGTGAAAGCTATAGGGAGAGTAAAAGGGGAGACACATCAACTGGGAAATACAAGTTATCAATCTCTCTCTCAAACACACACACACACACACACACACACACACACACCTTACTGTGGCGGCAGCAGCAGTCGTCTGCTGAGCGGGCTGACAGGATGACAGTACTGGCCATCAACACCTCCAGCAAAATCATCAGAATGAGGTTAAAGTTGATCTGAGAACAGACAGAGCAGGAGGGAGATCAGAGACACAAAAGCAGACAAGATTGAAGACTGAGAAAATGTGCAACTAAAGTATTGGTAGTTTCTAATATATTACTAGGATGCATTTACATTAATAGCAGAAGGGTTAAGGACCAGTTTGCACCCAAACCAGACCATGCAGGTGGTCGTCACAGCAAAGGTTGACACATAAACCACCTGGAAGTCTGACACCTTGAAAAAAACAAGAAAACAAGAAAACATAAGACCTTCATATGCACCAAGCCTTGATTGCCTAGAGGAAATTCAATTAAAAAATCAATACAAAATTATCTCTTTAGCCTTTCATTGTTTACTCACTGCAACTTGTCGGTTCTTGGCAATTGCAAAACTGACAATTGCTGCTGGGAGGCCCTGTGAAGAACAGTAACAAATGAATTTGGCCTTCTGAAAATGATTTCTGGCTGGCAGTTTGACATGACAGTCGGATCTAAACAACATATATAAACTTTGGTGGCGCTGTGTACGTCTGTGATTGCGGTTACACTTGCATGACGGTCACTTACAGAGCCTGCAGCACAGCGTAAGTAGTCCATTGCAAAAGGAAACACATTACCCAGGTACAGAGAAAAACCAGATGTGATGAGTAGACTGCCCTGAGGACACAAGCACACACAGGCATGCAAGCATATGCAAATAGAGACACTCATAAATGTGCCCATAAGTGCCCAGTTAACCAAATATAGCACAATACACATGACCACAAACAAATTGCTGACTTTTAAAATACTGACAGAGAACAACCCTCTCACATCTATCCATATCCAGTTTTATCAAGTTTTATTTATTCCTCAGATTAAATGGTCACACATTTGTAATGCATTAGATTAGGTTGCTGTTTGCACATTCTAAAGACATATAGTTTCTCCTACCTAAATGTGGAAGCACAAAACAAGACTTACTGATGCCATCCCACTCAAAATTAAGATTGGGATACTCTTTCATCAGAAAAAAGATCACCCCAACCTATAAACTATGTGTGTTATGGACTACACAGATACACCCTGTGATGTGCCTCCTTTCTACCTCTCCCTGACCATCTTTCCTCTCACCCCAATGAGGACACTGTAGAGCCAGGCCCTGTAGCTGAAGCAGGGGTGCTTTAGAGGCTCCGGCTGGGCCAGCTGCAGGTCACTGGCCCTCACGTCCACTGTGTAGCTGTCCCGCTCGGGCCTATACCGCTCCCCCCTTTCTGGCCTTCTCTCTGTTCCCCTGTCGCCTCGTCGTCCCAGCGTCCCATCGCCCCTCTCCAGAATGGGCATGTGGCTGTAGGTGAACTCCTCTCTGGCTGAGAGCTCGTCGCACTGCATCATTAGAACAGTTTGTGGCTAACTTCAAATATGGGATGGGACACCGAGTGAGGATTACAGCCACTAGGAAAAAAAAATTGTGAAAGCTGCATGAGTTCAGGGCCTATGTCTATTGACCTATTTTTAACATGTTTTGTCACAGCTGTTCGCATCAGCATTAGAAGAAAAGACATTTTTTTTAAATGAAGATGGAAATCAGAGTACTCCAACATGGGAATTCAGGGGAAAAAAAATCAATGAAAAGAACATTAGACTAAAAGAAAATGAGCCATTAGGCTACTAATTGTGCACTATCCCCAAAACACCCCCCTCCTTTCTGTCTGCCTGAGCGAAGAGAATGCCACTTATTCCAACCTTCCTCGTACAGCTTCATTTTCACACAGTGCTCCCTCTGCACTCACCTGCTTTCGAGTCTCTTGCAGAAATATTGTCCAACAAAAGTATTCCTTCAATAACTGAGATCAAATCACCACATGAAAGACGGCTTGTTTTTGTCTGCAGCTCTTTTGGCTCCCCATCTCTTTCCCTCACACTGCACTCTCCTCCTCTTTTTTCTTGCACTCTCTCTCTCCCTCTCTGTCTTTACACAACATTTCTCAGAAACAGTTCTGAAAAGTTTTTTTGAGCCCTTCAAAGCGTGTAGCTTAAACACATGGCTCTTGTGCTGCCAGCCTACTTTGTGCCAAAGAGAGAACGCCTGTGCATGACAACAAGGGTAGGATAAAGGGGCTCGCGCTGGGGGCAGAGTTAGTAGGGAGAACACTGTTTTTACACTCCCATTTGCACATGCACACACACAAGCACATCAACCCACTCACAAAACTGAACAATAGACACTCAGAAATGAATGCATGGCAACACACAAAGGCATGTTTACAATTTCCAGTTGATAGGCATAATGGAAAATGAAGCAGCTACAGAGAGAAATCCACATAAACCAATATGTACAGTGGTAAACAGTTAGGTTTTCCCTCTGCAGTTGAATGTGTCCCCCTGTGGAGTTCCCCTCATGACTTCCCTTGTTGCTACTTAGCGCTCTACTTGCAGTTCACAGCCCAGTAAATTAAGATGCCCAGCAGTGCTTTAGAAAAGAGGCAACAGAGACATTTCCACAGCTTCATCACATGGTATTCTGTCTGACACAGCTAATCTGATGATGGATAATTTCTTGCTTTAAATAAGAATTTCCTAACTACTCATCCAGGATTAAATCGTATTGGATGACAACATATTGTGTGATTGTGTGTTCATTGTGTCAGTGTGTGTAAGCATGTGCACGTATGTGCGTCTCAGGATTCCATTCAGTCTTTAACACAACGGCGCATTCTCAGCTCAACATTGTTTCTGGGTGGCGGTAACCATGGCAACTCCTTAACAACTGCTGTCACACCGTTCCTTGCCATTCTAATGTCTCTGCCCCTGCCCCCCACACACACACACAGAAAATACTATGCACACTTAAAGAGGGAAAAGTATATTGCAACATTTCTCTAAAGACCTTAAAGAACTTTGAATAGATGAGACACTTTTCAATATCTGGGAATTTAAAAATTACAAAAAGCCTGTCTAGACAGGATGGTTTACACTGAGTAATTTAAAAGGTTTATCATTTCATAGACATCTTAAAAACATTGTGGAGCCAGACAAACCCTGAGTATCCTGCTGCATCTGACATTTATGTCAGACGAAGCCTAGGGCAAACAAATCCCTGAAAATAACAAAAAATGAATATTATCTAACAGCACTATGAATCTGTTATTTTAAACCAATACAGCATGAGAAGTTCAGTATCTCATTGACAACAGCAATGCAGAGTGACACATTGTTTGCACTGTGATGCTTTAACCCCCCAGACAGTAAACAAGTGGTAGGTGTTTTTTGTCCTCTGATTATGCTTTGCACCTGTCTGTCTCTCTTTCTCTCTCTGACACCCCCTCTGCACCTCCACCTCCCTGAATTTCCCTGCACACCTGCTTCAATCCACGTGATACCTACAGCATATTGGCTCTCCCAGACACTGAAATAACAGACATTTCATCATATAAGTACAGTGAACAAGGGCAGGGGACAGCGGGCAATGTCAGCTTGGGAAGGCTTAAGCCTACTCAAATACTGCAAATATGGACAGGGCAGTTATTCTTAGCACCATTTTGTGACAATATGCATTCTGGTTACTTCCCATATTACTCAAAGACATTGATGGCACCCTCATTGCCCAGATGCCGTGTGGGGTGTGGGGGGGTGTTGGGTGTCAGGTGTCAGGTGTCAAATTCCAAGTCCAAGTTCAATGGTCAGGGCCTTATGTAGTCTTTGGTATTGTTTAATATCAGTTTGTGATGATAAATTAAAAAGTTTGTACCTAGTTCCCATATGTTTTCTATTTTTATACGTATTTTTGCAATAATTCACCCTTGCAATACTGCACTTTCCATGTGGTTGGTGAAGAAATAAATCTAAGCACCAGGTGAGGAACTCGTGAGCCCATGTCTCCTCCTTCCACCATGGGGCTAAACATTACAGTGAGATTAGTCTCTCTCTCTCTCTCTCTCTCTCTCTCTCTCTCTCTCTCTCTCTCTCTCTCTCTCTGTGCTGCGGGCACCCCAGAAAGTTTTACTTGGCTTGTGTGGAGATGAGGATGAACAAAGGACTAAGCAGCCAAGTGCCTTGAGTTTACAGCCAAAAGACAAAACAAATAGTCAACGTTTTGCTAACATGCATGAGCTTCTAGCTAATGTAATAAATTAAAGGTTTAGCTGAGGCATCATGGCCCTATGGGCTAATGTTCTGTCCTTGGAGTGGGATAGAGACATTCCCGGGGAACAGCAACAGTAAAATCAGTGTTAACTAACGTCGTCACATTTGCTACATTGATACACAAATGAGTCATTAACTAATTTAAATGCGCTAATTTGCATTCATTGGACAAGGCACTGCTGGTGAATAAAATAAACAAAATGAACATGTCTTCCCCAGTTGTTGAGTTAAGTCTTTTCCCCTGAAATGTTGTTTAAATATGTAGATTAATTTGGAAGAAATCTACAGATGCAGCCTAAAACAAATACCATCTAAATGTGTATATTGGAAGTTTTTTTTCCATTAGAGTAAAAGGAGACATGGAAGCAAAATAGATCAAAATCTCTAAATTGACCACAAAATGAATAAAGTGTCCTGGTTTTAACAGTAATTTCATTTTGATCATTCGATTTGCTCCTCATCCAATAATAGCAGTGCTTTTTCATTATTGATGTAGTGTTTTTTTCCTGTACAGTTAAATGTCACATGACATGGTGCTCTTTGGATGCTTTTATATAGACCTTAGTGATCCACTAATACCATGTCTGAAGTCTTTTTATATAGGCCTTAGTGGTCCCCTAATACTGTATCTGAAGTCTCTTTTATATAGACCTTAGTGGTCACCTAATACTGTATCTGAAGTCTCTTTTATATAGACCTTGGTGGTCCCCTAATACCATATCTGAAGTCTCTTTTATATAGACCTTAGTGGTCCCCTAATACTGTATCTGAAGTCTCTTTTATATAGACCTTAGTGGTCCCCTAATACTGTATCTGAAGTCTCTTTTATATAGACCTTAGTGGTCCCCTAATACTGTATCTGAAGTCTCTTTTATATAGACCTTAGTGGTCCCCTAATACTGTATCTGAAGTCTCTTTTATATAGACCTTAATACCATATCTGAAGTCTCTTTTATATAGACCTTAGTGGTCCCCTAATACTGTATCTGAAGTCTCTTTTATATAGACCTTAGTGGTCCCCTAATACTGTATCTGAAGTCTCTTTTATATAGGCCTTAGTGGTCCCCTAATACCATATCTGAATTCGGGCAAAATTCCAGATTGGTCCATCTGAGTTTTCATTTTCTCAAAGTCAGAGCAGGATACCCAGGGCTCAGTTTACACATATCGCCATTTCTAGCCACTGGGGAATGCATATTAATGTTAAAAACCTCATAAAGTAAAATTTTCATGCCATGGGACCTTTAATAAACTTGAAGGGTGGATGTCATCAGTTAAAGTAATGTATTTGGAGCTTTCAGTCTTTGTTAGAATTAAAATACTGATCCATTTGGTGACTGTGATCTCAGTAGAAGATAGTATGGTATAGAAAACATACACATTGTGACATTGTGAGTTTCCTTTACTTTTTGTGATTAACCTGGTGAATACTAAAAACTCTCTTTGATTTTGTTGAGTATGTATTAAATCGATTAAACAATTGCGTAAGAGAAATAAGAAATTTGTAAGGTAGTCAGAGTTTTGTTAATTTCAAATAAATAATTATTCATTGGGCCTTTTTTCCCTTGAGCCCCTGCCTGCCAAAATGTCTGTGCACGTCCCTGATTATGCACACAACTATGCTAATGTTAAAGCATACAAACCCCTGTGTATTTCCTGTATTACCCTACTGCTTTTGTGCGGTCACTACCTGATGTGAGTTGGGTGCAGATGTGAGTTGCAGATGCTCAAAGTTAAACTGTTTATGATTGTTTGATTACTAACGTTAGCAAAAAACTCCATTTAAATGCCAGGGCGCGTCTGTGTCATACTCAAATTTGTGAAACCCATAAAATAACAAACATTTCTCATTACAAACCATAACAGAAGATGGAAATAATTTCAAAAACGTTTTAGCTAATTAGCATTGTTTGATTGCTAACAAAAGCTTAAAAGGCTAGCCTTTGTTTAAGCCACATGTTTAACTCTTTTTCAGGCTACTCTAAAAAGGAATACTCCTGTTAAGCCAGATTCATTCCAATTCAGGGTGAGATAACACATAAACAGTGCCACTTGGGTAATATTGGACAATTCGGATGTAGGATTTTAAAATGAAAGGCTTAAATGTCTAATTAAAGCAATATTTAAAATATTTTTCAAGTTGTTAATTAAAGCCATATTTTTTTAACTCCTTTTCAGGCAACTCTAAAAAGGAATCCTCCTGTTAAGCCAGGTTCATTCCAACTCGGGTTGAGATAACACATATCCAGTGTGTCATTTGGGTAATATCGGATCCTTCTGATGTAGGATTCTACACACATAAGAACGTCTGCCTCTGCACCACCAAAGTGAACATAAAATAACTATAAAATATATAAATGCACATGACACTGTTGACAAAACCCACGCAATCGACATAGACACACTTGCAGACGGCATCTTGGAAGTTTGTGATCAATACTGTATGGTGATGTAACCAAGTGGTGTCCCATTTTATAGGTCTATGTTTTAACCCTTAGCCCTTACCACTTGGTTTCAAGGGCCAAGGGCTAGGGGTAAGGGGTAGATGGAGAAATGGGATTCAGCCTAATACTCTGTCGCCGTCCACTATTGGTCTTTTTATTTAAAATGTATGCAAGTCTAAATCCGGCCAGTTCAAATGGAATTCTATTTGTACACACGACTCAAATGCTTTCAACTTATGTTGGTGCACCTTATATTTAAAATTTTGCAAAGTCTTACACCAGCCAATTCAAATGGACTTCTAACTTAGTGCATGCAACTCAAACGCAATTCCTCTGGTCTCACGTCCCGATCAGGCTTTTCCAGCCAGGCTTTTTTCTAGTTCACGTTTTTAAGCTTCACAACAATCACACAACAAACAAGTCACATAGGCCTACAATTGCTTTGACCCATCATCTCCAACAGCGTGATGAAAATGATATGACAAAGACAATAACACACAAAACATAATAACACTGCAGCTGACAGCGGACTTGATCCATACTTGTCCCTGATGGAGTCACATGAGATCAGTCCTGAGGGCGGTTCCTTCTTATTGGTCAAATGTCTTCAAAAGAAAGGTGTTATTTCTTAATCCATGTGTCTTGATGTCAAACCCGCCCATAAGATCCTACCAAGTTTGTGTCACTTATTTTCAAACTACCTGAATACACATTCTTTGTTCCAATCCTGTGTGGCCCAGAAGGCTAAGATAGAAATTACCTTTCCTGTGGGAACAATGAGCTGCCTCATGTGTGCTAAATGAAAGACATGACCACCAATCAATTCTTTAAAGACAGAGGAAGAGAGAGGGAAGGTGAGAGACAATATGGTCGGTCTTGACCTCTTCACAGAGACAAAGAATGAGAAATAGAATGCATATTTTCCTCACCTGGCTGCAGCATACATGAACAGAAATACATTCTTTACAAAACGTTGTTTTTAACTTTTTAAAACTCAACCCCTTCTTTGGCCAAAATATTCCACTTTCAACAAGACCTTCTCCTTCCCACTCAGGAATTGCCAAACTCCGTCCCACACTCACTCCTGCAAACGCGGAAAATCGTGTCCACACATTTGTCTCCTCCAGGCTGGACTACTGCAATGTGCTCCTCACCAGGATCCCTGAGAAAAAGCCTTGAGAAGTTGCAGGACATCCAGAACAGCGCTGCTAGGATCCTGTTAAGGGTGGGCAAACATGACCATATCACCCCCATCCTCAAATCACTCCACTGGCTTCCTGTCTCACTCAGGAGGGAGTACAAGGTCTCCCTCCTTACCCACCAGTGCATCCATAGTGAAGCCCCCCCAACCTCAAGGAACTCCTCACCCCACAGACCTCAACATGTACCCCCTCTGATCTTCCTCACCATATCTCCTGAAACCTCCCAGGACAAAGCTCCATACAATGGGAGGGCTTTCTGCTCAGCTGCTCCCAGTCTGTAGAATGCTCTCCCTGACCACCTGAGGACACCACAGACTGTGGATGCTCTCCCTGACCACCTGAGGACACCACAGACTGTGGATACTCTCCCTGACCACCTGAGGACACCACAGACTGTGGATACTCTCCCTGACCACCTGAGGACACCACAGACTGTGGATACTCTCCCTGACCACCTGAGGACACCACAGACTGTGGATACTCTCCCTGACCACCTGAGGACACCACAGACTGTGGATACTCTCCCTGACCACCTGAGGACACCACAGACTGTGGATACTCTCCCTGACCACCTGAGGACACCACAGACTGTGGATACTCTCCCTGACCACCTGAGGACACCACAGACTGTGGATGCTCTCCCTGACCACCTGAGGACACCACAGACTGTGGATACTCTCCCTGACCACCTGAGGACACCACAGACTGTGGATACTCTCCTGACCACGTGAGGACACCACAGACTGTGGATACTCTCCCTGACCACCTGAGGACACCACAGACTGTGGATACTCTCCCTGACCACCTGAGGACACCACAGACTGTGGATACTCTCCCTGACCACCTGAGGACACCACAGACTGTGGATGCTGTCCCTGACCACCTGAGGACACCACAGACTGCGGATGCTCTCCCTGACCACCTGAGGACACCACAGACTGCGGATGCTCTCCCTGACCACCTGAGGACACCACAGACTGCGGATGCTTTTAAACGAGGCCTCAAAACCCACCTTTTTAGAAGAGCTTTTAATTGAAATCTTGCCTATTTTGTTATTGTTTTTGTTTATTTTATTTTTATTTTCATGCTCTGCATGTGTTTTGATTTTTTAGCACTTACTGTACCTGTTATCATGTAGTGCTTTTGGGATTTGCGTAAATATAAAGTGCATTACAAATTAAATTTATTATTATTATTATTATTATTATTGTAATAATCTTTATACAGGAAAGCTATATCAAGTCACACATACAAGTATTGTGGTTTCACAATCCCTAGAGAACAGCTGACACCAAAAGTGTTCCCAGTTCAGGACTATCCAGGCCTGGAGCTTCTTACGCATGACATGACGACACTATGTGACTGTTACAGAGTTAGTGACCCATGCTGATGATAGAAATATCCTTGCCTTATTTTCAGCCATATCAGTGTGAAAGCAGCTCCTCAATGTAATCCTCCAACAAAAAAAAAAACAGAAGACACAGTAATCCCTCTGACATGCAACATTTAAACACAGATACTTTAAAGATGAGCTTCTTCTTTTTACAGCGATATCCAACAGTAAGACACATGAGAAAACATCTTTGGATATATATACATACATACATACATACATATATATATATATATATATATATATA
Organism: Percina caprodes; assembly: GCA_013375575.1. Classification (NCBI taxonomy): domain Eukaryota; kingdom Metazoa; phylum Chordata; class Actinopteri; order Perciformes; family Percidae; genus Percina; species Percina caprodes. Next base: position 1,294,321 of record JABXJD010000060.1, read on the forward strand.
TATATATATATATATATATATGTACACATTAACTTACATTATCAATAGCTCTGCTTTTTATGAACAATATTTACACAGTATAGTGGAAGAAGGTCTTTCCCAGCCATTTAACCAAGGTCTTGTAGTGAAAATCCATCTTTTGCATCAGTTACATTACAGGTTGTTTGTCTTGTTTGGCTTTAAAGAGTAATTAGCACAGATAATGTAAATTGACCAACAAATATACAAATGAATTACACTGTGCAGGTCCATATGTTTAAGCAAATAATCACAGCATGAGGCCGCAGTTTTTCCTCACAAAGCTAGCAAGGGATACCCTGACAGCTTATCACATTGCAATGAGGTGGTCCATAGTCGCAACACATTGTAATTCGGTATGCTCTAACTGTTGCAGTTTGTTGCTACTCTTCTTCTAAATCTCCTTAATCCCACCTGATCAATTGGTTCAACATGTAACAAGCAGACCGTACTACTTGATGAGAAAGTCTTGCCGAAGGACATTGTTTCAGTGATGTGATGTTATTGGCAAATTGTGTCATAATACAGCTATCTTATGACAGTCATTGTATGTCACGGTAATTCATAGTTGACTGATATCAACACGGTAGATAGACTGACAGACCATCTGTGCTAGGATAACAAGACACATTAGAACCCGATGCGCTTCACAGAGATCGTAACTAGACAGTCCCCAAGTCTTTTCATCTCAATACATTGTCACGTCTGAGTCATGTCATGTTTCTGTGTTCAGGTCAGGAGATCAGACGATGGATCCCTTGGAGGAGGACAGGTGGATGGACTGGATTCGGATGGCCAGGGTTTTCTCCAGGTCCTGCAGGATGTCACAGCCAGGGCTATCTGGAGGCACATCGTACAGCAGCTGTTTGAATGGCTCCAACTCAATCAGGATTAACATGTTCTTGAGGAAGTAGCTTTCTATGTAGGATGCCAAGTCTGGAGCACCGAGAAACTGTTGAAAAAAACATGGTTGTTTGTCACTGAAAACACATTTTAAAGAAATTACAGATCAAATGTCTGGCTCAAACTTAAAGCTTTAGTGCAAAACTTTTTTTGCCAAATGAGTTGATTCAAAGATAAATAAGAGTATCGGCTCCACAAAACTCTCTCAATATTTCTTAGCATGCTGTGTTTAGAAATTGGTGCTTTCTGGTGACTTTCACACGCAGAAAAATCCAGTAGAGATAACAACCTCTCCAAAAGAATTTGTGTGTTTTTTTAAACCTGAGTGTCCTCTTTTGACTACGTAGCAACTAAGTGGAGGAGGGGTGGAGGTGAAGCAGATCACTCATGTGGATGCGCTGACAGAATTGTTCTTATTTAGAATTCCTCATGGGACACACAGAAATTACGCACTATATCTTAATGTGCAACAATAGTTCCATTTAGTGGGTATTTTCTATTCAAAACACCTGGAATTGCTATGTAGCATAGCTTGTTTTTTGCATAGTCCAGTAGTATTATTAGATTGCATGCATTCATTCTATTCTATTGTTGCACCTTGGTGTGGTTGTAGATCTCCACGCATGTTTCAGTGTTAATGTTCTTGGTGCAGATAATCTCACAGTGCCTCTGCAGCGCCTCCAGCTGGAAAAACTTGGCTGCAGACAGAAGCTGAAAAAAAAAAAAACACAATTAACTCAAAGTCTCAACTCAAACTCTAAAGTACAACCTGTTATGTATTCTATCACAGACATTACTGTAAAATGTGAACAGTGCAATATCCATATGTGACCTTAAGTAGTTGCAATGAAAGCTGTAATAACAACCTAACCTCCATAATGTCAGTGTTCCTGATGTGCAGAGCTTCTGTGCCTCCACAGTAGAGATACTGCATCACCAGCTGAAAAGAGAAGACACATATTGCAGCTTACATACAAGGATGAATGCATTAGGAATTTATGAAGGAAGGAGTATGAAAGTGTGGTTCCAGCATGATTCAACAGTGCCCCTCATTTACAATACCTGAAAGATGTGATATTTGACATTGCTGATTTCAATGCACGTGTTTTCTCCGCAAGGTCTGTTCGCTAGTAGAGATTTAAACCTTGACAGAAAGAAAACGAGGAAATAAAAACTGAAGAGTCTTTGGTGTTTCTTTAACCTGTGAATGGTAATACATTTTATATACAGTAGCTTACAGCAAATAGTTTTAATAGGTTTTCTCTGAGGACATTATGTCAACAACACATTTGAGTGATGTGTCATTAACAATTGGTTATCATTAATATAACATGACATGAGAGGGAAATGGACGTCCAATCTATAACTTTATGGATCAGCAGGAAGAAATGTACATTTCTGATGTCAGATCTCAACAGCATGTCAAATGTTTAGTCATTTCTGTATGTATAAATATTAGAATATACTGTACATTTACACAATTCAGAGAGTTCATGGAGTCACCATATAATGTACAGCAGAATGCAATGTTTAAGTATTTAAATTGACTATAGAGACATATTACTGTACTGTACTGTGCATTTCAAAGCACTGAAATGTTAAAGTGAGTGTACCTGCTGGAAGCTGTGAAGAGCAGGACTTTGTGCGCGTAAAAAGGCTTCCCTTCCACCAAAAAGGTCACATCTGACATCTCTTTATTGTTCAGGAAGTGAGGATCTGAAAGACACGTTGCCAGAACATTGATGTTTTTCTGATTATTAAAAAAATATCACACATATGGGATGTGCCTTAATGGCCATTCCAGACCAAGGGTCTTTAAAGTTTTTAAGCCAAGGAACCCTAACTGAGAGAGAAACAGAGCAGGGACCCCCTATTACATATGGCCTATTGTTTAAAATTTAGTTGCATATTAAACTCGGCCTTCAATAACATGTAGGGTGGCCTAATGGCTTTTTACATACCTTTTTAATGCATAGATTACTAAGCTATTAAAATAATTGTTAATTTTATAAATCATAACGTAAAACATACATGTGGCACAGTGAATCCTGCATGTCTATCTTAGTGACTACCCTACCTATCCCTAGTAGGTATATCATCATTGTGTTTTTTTCATAAATAGGCTGATTTATGTTTGCTAATCATTTTTTTGGATTCATGTTTAGACATTTGATTATTTATTTATTTTTTGCAAAAAAACTCCCTCTATTCATTTTTCCTGTTGATGGTCTAGTATTGAATCATATTCAATTACAAAAAAGTATTTTTCTGTAATGAAAAACTGTCAAAAAATAATAATAATTTGGTGTGTCCCCTGCAGTAACTGAGGACCCCCTAGGGGCCCCGGAGCCCCTGTTGAAGAGCTCTATTCCAGACACATTTCAGCTACTTTTTTCTATTCCAGTCTTTGAACACTAGACGGTGTTATGTGCAGTTGGCATTTTACCGCATTATGCATTTCCTAGTATGTAACAGCTGACTGAAAGTGCTGAGTGCTTGTGCCGCCATAAGGCTGTATTTAAATTTTTTTTTAGATATTATATTGACAATAATCAAATAGACCGGCCCTCACCCAGGCGTGCCGTCTGCTTCCTCTTGATCTCTGCCAGTTTGGGGATTGGGTAAGGACCATAACACTGTGTGAAGATCGCAGCCAGCTGCTGGCTAATCACCTCATTCTGACAAAACACAGACAAGAGGAACAAAATATTTGAGTATAAGGAGAGCAGATTGGGCAGGCAGTGCTCAGCCAACATCCAAGAGTTCATGTTATGTAATAAATCAGGTACTTATTTTAGTGCTCCTCTCCTACACAAACATCCCCTACACAATTATCTGTGAGAGCGGTTTAACTTCTGCAGCCTTGTATCACGCTCACTAACTTTACTGAAACGGTTATATCAATACGCCACATTTTCGTGGCTATCTCACACCTTTGAAAGGAGATCAGATAAATATCAGGTTTATTTCTTACACCCTCAGTCCTTCAGAGATTACTGTAACGGTAAACACCATGACAGGCCGAGCTACCGTAGGAGTGTGAGAAAGAGAGAGACAGGAGAGTGAGATCCTCTTAAGTTTACACCTAACGTTCCCCTAGTGTGTGTTTGCGGTGCTAAAACTCAGGGAGAAGGAGGAGGCAGTGCCATTCAGCTGCAGCAGCCGTGCGCAACACTACAAGCCCCGCATGTGCTGTCAGGATGCTTGCTCTTACTGAAGCATGATGCCAACAAACAGCTACCTGGGACAAATGTGCATTTCTGCAATTTCCCCCACATTCACTTGCCAGACACAATGTGTGAAAACATGAGATAGATAGATAGATAGATAGATAGATAGATAGATAGATAGATAGATAGATAGATAGATAGATAGATAGATAGATAGATAGATAGATAGATAGATAGATAGATTAAACTTAACTATATAAGTACAGTAAATTGTTGAAGGGTTAGGGTTTAGTGGGCTGAGGACAGCAGACAATGAAAGATGAGTGGCCCCTACCTTCATGTCTCAGGCCCTCAAAGTGGAGCACACAATGCCAGGGGTCCCTGAGGCCCTCATAGAGATGGGGGTCATTGTTTCCACCATACATCATCAAAGACAGAGACAAGGACTGACACTGCAGCAATCCTCTGAAGGTTAGGATGGGCGTGTGTGTGTGTGTGTGTGTGTGTGTGTGTGTGTGTGTGTGTGTGCGTGCGCATGAGATGTGTGTGTTTGAGAGAGACACATAGAAATACCGTTGGTATCGGATTGCACATGTATACTAGTCTGCAGTTCTGCTTGTGTATTTTATTATAAAAGTGTGAGTGAGAGTGTGTGTGTGTGTGTGTGTGTGTGTGTGCACACACTGCAGTATTTTTTTGTGATATCAGCAATGACAGCACAACTCAGCACGCTGGCAGGGCAGTACAGTACTATGTGAAGGCTAGGAAGGCAAAACAAACAGAAGTGACAGACAGGACAATGATGTCCTTTAAATCTAACATGGCCTACCATGGGGATCATGAGCTTAAGTAATGAGACAGGGTCCTGATCTAAGGAGCAGCAACAAAGAGGAGCAAGGAGGCCTGTCATAAGTCATTATCATCTTAAATTATTGATATTGATTAGGTCTCAATCTCTGTGAAGCTGATAACCTGGCTACCTTATGACAATCATACAAAAAGAGAGGAGGTCAGTGAGCAGAGCAGATATGTTTTAAAGTATAGAAGCCTTGGAGGAACAATGACATATTGTATGTAAAGTCCACAGTGATATAACAGGGGACACAGACAGTGCAGTACCTTGCTGGCTCTGAGGATCTGGAACATGAGAGGCAAGCCAAGCGTGATGAGCTCCTCAGTGTACTCCTCTTCCTCGATGCAGCTGAACTCTTTCAGAAGACCCTGGATCAGAGGTCGGCGGTGCTGATGGAAACATGTGCGCAGAGACTCCATCCAAGTGTGCAAAGTCCATGGAACCCCTGGGAAATCATTACACAGATATACACGCATGAATCATTTAATACACAACCACACACACATAGGGAAAATAATGTACACATGCATACAGAATGTGATTCTGTAGAACATGCACAGGCATTTTTTAGAGAGTGTTCACAGAAACTAACCGAGGCTCCGTATATCTATGGTGATGTCCACGTGCCCATGTTCTGCACTGTGGTACATGGCTTCTTTCAAGGCTTTAAGTTTGGCCTTCCCGGTTCGGATCAGGTCAATCTGAGACTGACTTCTACATTCCAGCTCCGAACCCTCTGCCAGAATCTCTTCCAGGGATAAGACGTCCCCTTTCCCTTTCTCTGTATGGGACAGCAGCTTACGAAACACATTTCTAGAAGAACAAAAGCACAAAAGCGAAAGAAATAAAATTTAATTTGATTGGTAAGTATATATTAAATGGTCTATTTAATTGCTTGTTATTGCATGAGTCTCCCGGCCACTATCACCACATGTGACAAACAGGTGCATATGGATTATTATACATATTAATAATGAAAAGTGATATGACTGGTACTGTGTTATAATAGACCATGGCAATCTGAAATTAATAGTTTCACAGCTTTAATTGCTATTGCTGCATATAGCTCAGTTTTAATTAACAAGTAAGGTTTGATAAACAAATGCTTATTGCATGTAAACAAAAGAAATCCTAAATCCTTAGGGCAAAAGTTTAGAATTTTATGCAAATAGGCACATATGTGTGTATATACACTCACCGGCCACTTTATTAGGTACACCTGTCCAACTGCTCGTTAACACTTAATTTCTAAGCAGCCAATCACATGGCGGCAACTCAGTGCATTTAGGCATGTAGACATGGTCAAGAGAATCTCCTGCAGTTCAAACCGAGCATCAGTATGGGGAAGAAAGGTGATTTGAGTGACTTTGAACGTGGCATGATTGTTGGTGCCAGAAGGGCTGGTCTGAGTATTTCAGAAACTGCTAATCTACTGGGATTTTCACGCACAACCATCTCTAGGGTTTACAGAGAATGGTCCGAAAAGAAAAAACATCCAGTGAGCGGCAGTTCTGTGGGCGGAAATGCCTTGTTGATGCCAGAGGTCAGAGGAGAATGGCCAGACTGGTTCGAGCTGATAGAAGGGCAACAGTGACTCAAATAACCACCCGTTACAACCAAGGTGGGCAGAAGAGCATCTCTGAACGCACAGTACGTCGAACTTTGAGGCAGATGGGCTACAGCAGCAGAAGACCACATCGGGTGCCACTCCTTTCAGCTAAGAACAGGAAACTGAGACTACAATTTGCACAAGCTCATCGAAATTGGACAATAGAAGATTGGAAAAACGTTGCCTGGTCTGATGAGTCTCGATTTCTGCTGCGACAGTCGGATGGTAGGGTCAGAATTTGGCGTCTACAACATGAAAGCATGGATCCATCCTGCCTTGTATCAACGGTTCAGGCTGGTGGTGGTGGTGTCATGGTGTGGGGAATATTTTCTTGGCACTCTTTGGGCCCCTTGGTACCAATTGAGCATCGTTGCAACGCCACAGCCTACCTGAGTATTGTTGCTGACCATGTCCATCCCTTTATGACCATAATGTACCCAACTTCTGATGGCTACTTTCAGCAGGATAATGCGCCATGTCATAAAGCTGGAATCATCACAGACTGGTTTCTTGAACATGACAATGAGTTCGCTGTACTCAAATGGCCTCCACAGTCACCAGATCTCAATCCAATAGAGCATCTTTGGGATGTGGTGGAACGGGAGATTCGCATCATGGATGTGCAAAAATCTGCGGCAACTGTGTGATGCCATCATGTCAATATGGACCAAACTCCCTGAGGAATGCTTCCAGCACCTTGTTGAATCTATGCCACGAAGAATTGAGGCAGTTCTGAAGGCAAAAGGGGGTCCAACCCGTTACTAGCATGGGGTACCTAATAAAGTGGCCGGTGAGTGTATATATATATATATATATATATATATATATATATGGACTCGAGAATGGGCTTCCATTGCACCAAAACTTAAAAAAAACACCTATTAGGTTCAGATTATGTTTTTTTATTTCTATAGTGCAATTATAGAGACACATTTTCAATTAGTTTGGTCCTGAAGGTGGACCACCTTGAATATATCTCATTAGGAAAGCTCCTGTCATCATATCTGTGTTCTTTGGATAAAAATCGGATAAAAAGTCAGTGAGTGACCCAATGTAGCTGGTGTATATTTGCCAAATAGAGTTAGATACAATGGTGTCATGTTCCAGTTGTGGTGGAAATTTCCCAACAAACAAAAACTCATAGGGAAATATTAGACAATGCTTTGTTTTACAGCAGCATTTCAAAATAAATTAATCATAAACGGCAATACGTTTTAAGGAAAGACCAATGTAATTTGTCACTCATTATAGAGAAAACATGCACAGTATTAGTGGCACACTTTCAATTAATTACAACGAAATGCTAGCATAACACTGAGTATTTTAGTAAGTACAAAGAAGGTCAGCATACCATGCAAAGGCTCTGTAAATTGTATTACCAAAACATATTCTGCATACATGCTTATGAATTATTAACAAAAGAAGAAAACTAACATGTTGAACTGTTATGGTCTTGGCAGGTGGACAAAGATTCCCACAAGACCTGCAACACACTGAATGTGAATAGGACTAAGGTTAAGGAAGTTCATGAAAATGGTGAAATATTGTTGTTGAAATGCTGTAATGTGCGGCCCATTGAGACCCAACTGTATTTTATGAAGTCTTAATTTTCATACATTCAAGATGGTTGTACTGCGTTTAGTCTCAATGTTGTATCATCTCAAACAAAAAGTTTAGAAAACACACAATAAGTGCAATTAGTCCAACAGTATTTAACATCTAATGACACAAACCAGTTCAGCAGATGGGGAACAAAGTACAAACAGAACTTGAAGCACTTATTTAGTTATTTTTAATCATAGTCTAATTTTAGTTTAGTTTAATTTTTATTAACCAGATCTTCATGAGATTTTGTTATATAGAATAGTGGCGGTGGTACTTTGTTTCTGTCATATTGTTTTCTTCTTTATGTGCTCTAGTGCAATTACACAGAATTATCTGTTTTTATTATTCAGGTTTTATTGACTTGGTAAGCAATGATTGACAGGGGAGGGTCATTGATACTTGTGCAATGTAATGTAATGTAATGGAATGGAATGGAATGGAATGTAGGGTGGATTGTATGTTGTATGTGAATGTAAAGTCTATGTGTTATTGATGTTTACAGCAGCCTCATGTAGCACTGATGCCCAAGACAAATTTCCTTCAGGGGACAATAAAGTTGATCTTGATCTTGTACCTCATCATCATAATGGAATCATCATAATCATGATGGAACATGAACGTATGTGTGTATGTGGGTGTGTGTGTGTGTGTGTGTAACCCACCTGTGTCCGTGAGCTGCTGCCAGACTGTAGGAGTTCATGTCTCCCTGCGGCGCGGTGGAGATGCCATTACGATACATGGTTCCCACCATTGGGTCCGCCCCCCGCTCCAGCAGCAAACTCACTAGCTCAAAGTTACCTGTGCGCACACACACACACACACACACATACACACACACACACACACACAATAGGATTAAGGCAGAAAAATGAGGGTGATGCAAACATTCAATCATCATTCTGCATGCATGTCTATATTTGTCTTTATTTTTCCAGCCCCCAGGATAAATGTGCCTCTGAAGTCATAACTCAGCCCATGATCATGTTGATAGTGAGGTGATGTTATCAGCTGGTTATAAATGGCCAGCTGGTGTTGTCAGCTTGCTATAATACAGTTGGACAGGAGGCAGAGGATGGGAGTCACGCTGTGTCTCTGTATACCTGCTGCAGCAGCCAGCTGCAGAGGGGTCTCTGTGTAGTTCTCCATCCCGTCCTGCAGGGACCCCTCCACGTTTGCTTTGGCATCCAGCAGCAGCTGCAGAGGTCGGGTGGGGACACGGAGGGGCACAATAGGAGAGAGAGAGAGAGAGAGAGAGAGAGAGAGAGAGAGAGAAGAGAGAGAGAGAGGGGAAGCGGAAGAGTCGTTGGCTAATGAAGTCAGTCTAGAATTCAACTTCTCTCATCTCTTTACTGTTTCATGCAACAAAATATGTATAGGGAATAGTTAATATTTAACTTTTACACTGCATGTACAGCTAACTTTTACATTCACAAATCCTTTAAACTTTAGATTCAAATTAAATTTTTATGTTTACATAATTTTAAGGAAAAGATCTGGGAAATACACTTCACACATTTGCTTGCAGAGAGTTGGATGAAAAGATTGATACTCCCTGAAAAAGCCTTTTCCCCAAATTGTCAAGTTAATATTTAAATGTGCAGATATTTTTAAATGCAAATGCTGCAGTAATAACTATGAGCCGCATTTTGACAGTAAATAGACTCACAAATCAGTTCACTGGATTATTAATTTGTTGTACTAACATGTAACAAATGTAACATGTCATTTTGTTTATATTGTATTTATAATGATTTTGTTGTGTAACACTGCTCATACACTGGCTGAAAGACATCATTGATGAATAATGTTGCAGATCTGAGAGAATAACCTAAATAAGTCACTGAATCTCATAACTTTATGTCATCTACTACAATGAACATCTAAAATTAAAGGTCCAATATGTAATATTATTTTCTGTAATAAATCCAAAAATGCACCCAATGCTAAGTTGAAATACTATATTTTCTGACAACAATGCTAATGCCAGTATTTATCCGTGATGGAATTTCTGTGTTATCAACTGCCCAGTTTGACGGCCAGGCCGGGTTGCCAGATATACTTGTAAAAACGTAAAGCTGTAACGTTGGAACAGCCAGAAAATCAGCAAACAAACGAACAGATCAACAGAGATAGATTCTAAATGACCCAAAAAAACGACATGTTTCTAACAGTAGTGTGACAGGAGATGTTACAAACCCCGGGTAAATATTGGAGATATATTTAAAAGATGAAGACTGCTTGGAGTCAAAAAGGACGCCGAGTTGGCTAATTTCCTCCTGAACAGGTAAGCATTAGCTTCAGGCTAATTTATCACGGCTACAAGGGATGGGCATTTTATGGAATTTAAACATTTGTGTACTCACATTGAATTATACAGCTAGAGTACCCGAGTTGGTTCCTCGCAAAAACAATTGAGACACAGCCAGTAAAGTGATCCTGACTACTCCTGGCTAACGCTGCCATGCTAACCCTGCTAACGGCTAACATTACCGGAGGACCAGGCAAGCGGACCACGTCTGTTTAAGTGTTGGCTGTAACAGTGAGTTATTTTAAGCCATGGGGGGGGCTGTAAATCTGGAGAGAGGACAGTGAGTTTGCAGTGTGTTTAGCGATTGTTGCAGTAATTCTAAGCCAATAAAGTGGGTTCAGTCGGGTGGAGAGGACGGCAAGGTAGTGTTATTTTTAGCGGTTCCTACTGTAGCTAACTCTAAGCCGAGGAAGTGTGTCTGTCTGTCGGTCTGTCGTTGTGTTTTTAGCGGCCCTTACTGTAATTGTAAGCCGAAAAAGTGTTTCTGTCAGTTGGGTACTGAGCTCTGCATGAGCATGTGCTTTCGTGTCAATATAGCCAGCCGCTACCGTTAGCTACAGCTACGCTACAGCCGCTACAGTTAGCTACAGCCGCTACAGTTAGCTACAGCCGCTACAGTTAGCTACTCTGCTGTGCTGTGAAGTAATGTCTGGCTATGACAAGTGTCTAGCAACGTTGTTGTGGATGCTGTGGTTTCAGCCTGGCAACCTCTGTGAACTTCAAGTCTGGGGAGGGGGGGGCGGAGGAGACGACTATCTCCAGTATTTTGAATTTGTATTGCAGTAACTATTTTAAAGACTATTTTGTGGGCATTTTTAGGCCTTTATTTCCACAGGACAGATAAAGATATGAAAGGGGGGGAAATGACATGCAGCAAAGGTCCACAGGTCAGTCGAACCCTGGCCCGCTGCGTCGAGGTGTAAACCTCTATATATGTGCGCTTGCTCTACCAACTGAGCTAACCCCCCCATACCTACAGTAACTATTTTAAACAACTGTCAGTATTACATATTGCATCTTTAAGATCTTGTAAAATTTAGTGTAAAATTTAATTTTAATTGCATTATTTAATGTATTTAATGGTTTTAATCAACATTTAATCTTTTTAACTTCCTTCTTTATTTTATGTTCTGAGAGAGGAAATTGTGGCGTCACATGGCTTTAACATTTTCCATTACAAATGAATGATTTCAAACGGATCATTTAAAGGACACACTGAATTAGTTAGAGATGGGTTCGATAACAATTAGACTGCTGTGTTTCCACTTTCCAGTTGCTAAATGCTCCATGATCCATTTGCTCAAAAATGGAAATAGACAGGAGGCCATGTTTGACACAATTGTTCAGACCTAAAGGTTGACTGGATAAACACCCTCTTTAAAGATACAAAACACAATTTGTACATCACACAAACAGTATCAAATGAAAAAAAAGAGAGACAAGAGAACACTCGTAGTGGAGAACCATTATCATCATCACCACCAAGCTTTGATGACAAAAATGACAATGACAACCAACCATGAGCTGAAGCACAACGAGAGGCCATGATGAGAGAAGCACAGGTGAGAGAGGACGTCACTACCTGCACCACAGGCACATGTCCGTGTAACACCGCGAAAGTGAGGGGCGTCGCCTGCCGCATTTCGGGAAAGACTGAGGGGTGCTTGTGCACTGAGTTTGGCACCTGGGGAAGGGACACAGGTAGGTGGGTTGGGTAGGTAGGAATGAGAAAGGTGAGGGAGAGAGATAACGAAGCCATTAAAACTACTACATGGCCTAGAGGAGAAACTAGAGTAATTAACCAGAACCCTGGAGCTGCACAGGGCATCCTGTCACTTTGATCGCCTTCTAATGAACACTATGGATTGATCTGTCTAGTTAGGACTTATCCTAATGGTTCCTCTCTGATCTTTAAATGGGTTTTTTTCTGGCAGGGATCTGACCTGACCTCTCTAAGGCTCATCTCTCTGGTCAGGCTGCAATGAATAACTAAGCCCAATGAAAGCGTGACATACATAAGACACAGGACCAAAGCACAAAAGCACATCATTTCCTCAGGCTGCTTTGGTAACAAGGAGGCTGGCTGGCAGGCAGGAGAGAGACATGCAGGTACAGGTACTGGGAAGCCAACTGAAGTTTGGGTGATATGGTTTAATAACACTGATGTTCTGCAGAACTCCACACTAATGTTTGTCAATGAATGAAAATAAAATGTGTATTTTGTCTTCTTTAAAAATATAGGCAGGATTCGCTCATGTAGTGGGCTAACGTTTAAGGGGGGTTATACACCAACCCGACGGCTGACCTTTTGGCAGAAACTTTTTTTGGTCAACTCAACTTGGAGTTTCCGGATATTCAAAGCCAGACTGTCATGGCGGCTTGTTCAGAATACAATCTCAAATTTTACTAAAAATAGTTCACCGAAACGTCTTTCTGAAAACATTTTAAGGGAGAAATAGGCCGTGCAGTTGCTGAATCTGTCTTCATTTCAGAGCGACAAAGGTCAGTTTAAAAGATTTTTGTTTGATTTTGAGAGACTCTAGTCACGCTCATCCCACTCGTCATTTCCGTGTTAGCGGCTTGGAAAACACTAAACAGACTCGTGTCACCGACCTCGCCAGACTGTCTGACGGACGATTATCTGGTTAGTGTGTCAGGGCCTTAACCTGCTAAGTATGCTCTAAGTACGTTGCTGTGCTTTATAAAGTCGTTATTCAACGATATATTCCCCTTTCCTTTGAGCTTGGTACCCTAAAACTTCATTTCTGTACCCCAGCAACCATAAGTACTCCTGCCTGCATTCTGGGAACATAACCCCTATATCTTATGTTCTTCAATAACCTCTCCATCTGAGTTCAGGTTTCTACAGAATATCATTGTTGTTAACACCATTTTCCTAAATTAACTTTTTTAATATTGTACCCCGTAGACCGCCGTATTTACAAAAACAGTAATATGTATTTCTCCTCCTCCTAGTCTACTCCCTTGTTCCATCTTGTTTTCTTCCACATTTTAGTACCAGTAGAAACAGGTCAGCATTTTGTTGGTACTTGATTTATACAATAAAATAACATTGTTAATAGCAGGCTGAATTATAAAGTGTCACCCATGACTCTAACTTTGAGAGGATTTAAACAACATGAATCATTTTAAAGCTGCCCAGCTAGTGAAAGGAATATCAGAGCCAAACTAAATTTGTCTTTAACTTTTCAAATTCTAACCGGGTTCACAACCAGATGCATAAAAGAATATAAAAGTGGGTATTTTCATTTCAGAGTGTGCTTTATGCTTTGGTCAGGGGTCATGAATGCAGTGGACTGCAAATAAAACTCTGGCACAATGGCTGATGGGACATGCTGTTGGTGACTAATGAAGACCAGAATCATGAGGCTTTAACTGAACTATCACTTTGAAGTCTGCACAGAGTCAAAAAAAGGGATGCCATCTCAATCCTCTGCAGGATCTGTGAGGAATTCAGTTTGCATTAAGTCAGGCGATCTTTATCACTTTTTTTCCCCTGGCAGAGAAATAATGACTCAGCAACATACATCTGCGTCATGTTTTACGCTTGAAATTCTCAAATGCAAGTGAGTTTCGTTGCACATGTAATTTTCTATCTGTTTGCAAGCTGCTACATATCCTGGAATGTGGCGGAGCAGTCAGTGCCTCATGATCTCCAGCTCTTATACATTTAGCACCACAACACATGGGAGAGGACAAAGAAGGAGACATGAGAGACAACATGATTGGTTTTCTCCAATTCAATAACACACACATAGTTTATGGTACTTGCAAAAAATAATTTTAACCCTTGTGTTGTCTTCCCTTAAAAAATTAACACTTTTGTTGACGCTTTTTTATCAATGTTTTGAACTTTTTCTTACTATTTTTTGTCATTTTTGACGTTTAACACTATGTAACACTAACTTATTAACTTTAGTTTTAGAGTTATTCTTGGAATTTATGGTCAATAAACCTAATTTATAGGAAATTATACCTAATGTTTGAGTTAGAAAAGCAGAAATTAGGAATTATTTAGACTAAAATTAAAGAAATGTATGTAACTTTTACTCAATACTATTTCAAAACCACTTACATTTTTTTCTCCAAATGCTATAAAATTTAATAAGACGCCCCAAAATGAATGAAAGTAGAGATTTGTACTTGCCAAAGAGCGTTGTGTGGAATCAGTCATGTTATTTTGGGTACGTTAATGTAGGAAAACGGGTCAATTTGACCCAAGGACAACATGAGGGTTAAGACTTACATATGCGACATTGCATATATTGAAGAACACAGAAGTTGTAAGGTCACTTCTCCTTCAAATACACAATGCTGATGTCTGGGTAGATGTCTGGGAACACTGGGTAGATTTATATTTTTAGAAAAAGGCAATAAGGGCAATGTGTACTTCCTTCTGCCCTGTGTGATTTTACTTAACCCTCACGTTGTCCTCGGGTCAAATTTGACATCAAAAAAGCACCCACAACATTGAAAAAGTGAAAAAATGATAATAGTGTTTTTTTTTCCATGGTCGACGGGAAGACAACACAAGGGTTCGATAACCCTTCCTTCGTTTGACTTTGATCTTGCCAATGTTTAACCCAGAATAGCAGTAAAAACTTAATCAGCACTGACCTCACTGTTAATAATAGCTCCTGCATCCAGCAGCATCTGTACCATGGCCTCGTCTCCACGGACACAAGCGTACATCAGCGGGGTCATCCCCTAGCACAGGTACAGAGAACAAGAACAGATGTTAATGATACACTTCTTAATTTTATTAAATCATCATAATCAAATGGCATTATCAAATTCCAGATTATGCCACTTAGTTATTTAGTTATCAAAAGCACCGCATCTTTTGGCCAACTTTCAGAGGCTGTAGTGGGTAATTAGTTAATTTAATTCAATTAAATTTTATTTATAGTATCAATTTATAACAAGAGTTATCTTGAGACGCTTTACAGATAGAGCAGGTCTAGACCACACTTCATAATTTACAAGGACCCAACAGTTCTAGTAGTTTCCTCCAGAGCAAGCAACAGTGCGACATAGTAGTGACACAGTTACAAAATAGGATGAAGGCTCTAGAGGATTTTTTTTTTCATGTGTTTCCCAAATGATGTACATAGTTGTAGGCCTTTCCTTATCAAATGGCTTAAAAAAAATAGTGTAAATAGCAGAAATAAAATCTCCACAGGGCACAATGCCCCCCCCCACCTAGATTTGGGCTTAGCCCTGAATTCTGAACATCTGGCTCCGCACTTGGTCATATGTTTTGCTCTAAAGTATTACAAAGTAGAACAAAGCAAGCGTGTATCACTTCTGGCGCCTTGAGTCTAATGAGAGTAATATTTTGCAATTGATCCTTTGAAAATGAATGAATTAATATCGTCTCTGGGCAAAAACATATAGTACTAGACTGGGATATTTGAAAGGTGGGTAACACTTTACAATAAGGTACACAAACAAGTAGGTAGTTAATGATTAATGAATGTGCATTCGGAATGCTCAACTAATCATTTGTTAATGATTAACCAACACTCAGTACCAATGGTAGTGAATGCTTAACTAATCATTTGTTACTCGTTCATTTAACAGTAACTACCAGTCTGTTTAACAGTAACTAATCATTAGTGCCTGAATCACAGTCTGTCAGTAACTACTCATTTGGTCATCATTCGTTCCTCATTTGTTAATTATTAACTACCTACTTTTACTTTTTTGTGTACCTTATTGCAAAGTGTTACCGTAAGTTTCTGCTGAGATCAGCCCCAAACTAAATTGATTTTCTCATTACACTTGTAGCATTCCCCTGATGATTTACTGTACTGGAGCTGGTAGTCGTAAAATAATGCAGAGGAAGGCTGCAGGAAAACAAAATGTCAGAATAAGGATTGATATTCTGACTTTCAAGTCTGAAAATCTTTGGTTCCACAGGCTGGATTAGTGTGTGTGTGTGTGTGTGTGTGCGTATGTGCGTGCGTGCATGCGTGTGTCAGTGTAAATGAGCCCGCATTTTCATTATTTAAAACATTTATTGTGTTTCTAACCTGCTCACTCATGCTGTTGATACCATCGGGCCCCAGCAGGTTGACAGCTTGCTTTACCAGGTCTGTGCGTCCACAGCTGAGCATACGGAAGCCCAGGTCCTGCAGGAACTTTGCTTCAGTAGAGGCGGCGTCCAGTTTCCTCGAGGCACAGAAGCAGTCATCCGTTCTGAAGGGCGAAGCACACAAAGTGATTCACAGTGCAAGCTTAATGTTTTGACTCATCATAGTTCCGCTGAACACTGGGACAACCTTATTCTTTTTAACACTACAGGGAGTATGCTCATATCATTGATGTGTGAGTTTGCGTGCAAGTTCACATATGTGCCTGCTGGTGCTTTTATATGCACATGAAGAGGCTGGGTGCACACACGCTCTGTAGCCCACAGGCAAGCACATAGCCTACAGTCGTACCGGAGCTGACGCGGCTCACAGTCCACTCCGGGCAGCAGCAGTCGGGCAGCCTGCCGAACATCATCGCTGTCCACAGAGAAGCTGCGTCGGTGTTCGGTGTGAACCACAGACACGCGCACCCACTCCATCAGAGGCGGCAGAACCATGAACGGCCTGTAGGGGGAGATAGAGGCACATGTTCTGGCCACCAGAGACCCGCACTGAACTTCAGTCATACTCAGTAGCCTACTTTAGTGTGCCCAGGCACTTGCAAGGAAAACCCACCTAAAACAGAATTTGCCTATGTTATTTAAGAGTTCTTGCCAGCTCTTGTGGATGCTTGAGAACAGGATGAACTCCGTCAAGAAGATGAAATTAAAGACCCAAAACTAGTATGACACAGAGAGACACTCTGATGTCAGAAAACCTACACTGAGCAAGATCATAGTTTATAGACCACCACCATCAAAAATAGAGCAGTGTTATAATACTCTGCTAAAGCCCATATCTATAATGTAAAACCTAAATAATGCATTGCAACATATATGCAATATAATTTCTATATGGCTTAAAATGCATGCAATGTTATAGCATTTACAAGGCCTTACATGTATTGTCACAATACAGGGAAAGTAATGTCTAATGTTTTTTGTGTTGTGTTTTGTTTTCATAATGATCCTGACACCCGAACCGACGGTGAACAGCTGGTTGCACAAAGAAAACACAATTACAGTCTCACTGAGAGAAAATCTCATAAGTGAGAAGGACGCACAGACCACACGTTTTTGGAATAACTTCTTTCCCTGTCTACCTCTCCGTCTCCACTCATCCTGCGTCCGTGTGATTTACATAGTATCTATCGTTCCAATCGTACAAAACAGACTTTGGATCATAGCGTTAACAATCAGTTTGGTTTCTTTGACACAGTTTGCTTGAATGCTGTTGAAGATAAGCTGCGAGTGTGTTTTGCATGAGCTGTCATACTGTATATCTAGGCTGTGTATGTGATAAAACTTGGGATCGTCCACCGGTATTTAATGTCCAGCACATCACTTTACAAAGGATGTCTTGATGCTTGAACTGTCCTTGACACATGATCGGCCCACATCTGTCACTCAATGTTAATTATTTACTCATCAATACTACTCCTAGTTGATGCGAGGGCCTTTTAAGGATTGTTTGATCAGCTAAGAAAATGCAAACCCTTTGGTGTTAGTTGCTTCAAAGGAGCAGTCCACCTGACGTCATTGGCTCCACAGAATTCATTCAAGCTGCACACAACGCCTAATCAAGAGGCAAGGAACGTAGAACGGCAATGCATTCCCTGACACGGAGACATTAGAAACATTGAACAAGCTTTTCAAGGTCTTGCTCCTTCCAATATATTCCAATACCACATCCCTAATGTTGCCTCTGGCAATGTGCTTAAATGTGACTAAAACAAACCTACATTCATGTGATTTTCATTACTGATATAAATAGGGATTTGAGCAAAAGCAGAAGTGAGACCTGGGACACACATTAGCTGATAACTTGGTCCACAGCAGGCGATAAAGTCCAGAGCCCCAGCTAAAGGAGGGAATGCTCTAGCTCAACTGCCAGCACCTTTCCCACTTCTGCCACATGCTGACAGGGGTTTCCACCAAACTGCAGGAAACATGGAACATGATGAGGTAAAAGAAAAAGAAAGAAAAAGTAATAGCTCATAAACTCAGCAATAAATTGTAAAGATTGTGAGTACTCTTCTGTGCTTTCCTGACTTGTGGGGGAAACTATAAAGTGTTCAAAAAACTACATGATGAAGAATCAGGGGAATTAACAGCATGGAAACTTTGCCTTAGCTTTATGTCATTCATGCATAAGTCACCAACATGGTCCCACAGCTGCCGGCTGATTATGTCCCATTATGTCAGTGGCGGAAATTATCTTTCTGCAGCGCTGCTCAGGTCACCCAGAGGGCTCACTCAAGTACCTAATAACCAATTCACTTGTATAAAACTATACCTCCTTTTCCAGAGTAAAAAGATCTGGTGTACCATTTCAGGGGTGAGCACAGAGAGCCAGACATATAATAAAAGTCTGCAAAAGTGTACAGTTACAGCAGAATTATCTCTGCGCTTCTCTACAGAAAGAACATTATCACAAACTGTGGAGAAAATGTACAAACACTAACAGTACAAAATGAGATGAAGGGGTCTGATGGATGAATCCATACCCAATTATTCTATTACTTTGCCTTGTTTTAAAAAACCTCTCATCTAGATGATGCAACTGACATTTTACAGCAAAAACAAAAATCATTTCTACAACTGCACTGTACATTATTACCTCTTTTTAGATGTTCCTGTTACATTTCACCTCTAGCTTTTTTGATTTGATTGTAAAAAGTTTTATATTTCAGTCAGATACTACACAGTTAGTTTAGATCTTTTTGTGATTTACTCAATGTTTCATTCCTTTTGATTTTACTGTATATTATGTTATGGTTTACTGTTGTTACTTTTTGTAAAGCACTTTGGATACCTGCTGGTTGCTGTGAAGTGCTTTATAAATAAATGTAAATTGATTGATTCATTGATTGATGATTTTTCCAATTATTGTGGTGGCATTAAATTCTGTGTGGGAAAATTAAGGAATTTGTTCTAATTTGTCTAATATTACTTTCAGCGTTTCATTCTTAGCGCCAAAAGAGTCAAACGCAAGGGTGTGAAGGCTTGTGTAACTGATTTTTGTTTTGTTTTTTTCAAGAAGACCAACAAGGCATTAGACTCCAAGCATGATATTAGGAAAATATCTTATTGCAATTATTTTGACTGACATTGCGATTGCGATATGATTCATGATATTGGAGGAAATTATCATTTTTGTGTAATTATTCTCATTTTCATTGAAAAAAATATACACAGTATATATATATATATATATATATATATATATATATATATATATATATATATATGTAATGTATATTTCTTTTCAATGAAAATGAGAATAATGATACAAAAACGATCATTCCCTCCAATAGAAAAAAAGAATCACACAACAATCTTATATATATACTTTTTTTTTTCTTTAGTCTGTGGGATACGATTTGTAGGCCAGGATGTCTCTACAATACTTTATTTTAGAACGGTTTGACACATATTTGTCTATATTGTGATATTGATTAAATTGCGATTAATTGTGCAGCCCTACTAACACTTGTCCTTACAGCTGGGCACTGTATGTTTTTAGAACACACTGTAACAGTAAGTAGAACTATTTTCAGGTGTGGATTCAGTGTTGAGGAATTTGGAGCTCCTCTTCTTTATACTTTATCTACATGTTTGCTTCTTACCTCTCTGTTTGCAAGGTAACCTTGGAGGGCTCAACATTGGGGTTCTCCCACTCCATCTGAGGGCAGTGCATGAAGTAACACAGCGTGTAGATCGCTTCAGGCGCCCAGTAGATCACGCTGCTCTTCTGGTGGATCGGGGTCCCATTGTTGTGGTTCTTTGTATACATCGGCTGTAGGTGGTGCATGGCCCGGGACACCAGGTCACCTAACACACACACACACACACACACACACACACACACACAGAAATACAAAAGGAACATGAGCAATGAGAATGGACTTCATGTGCAGGCATGAGGGAGAAAAGGCAGGAACATTTGGAGCCCACTGCCTTTAAAAGAATCCCCCTAATTCCTTCCAGCCCCCTTAGAGCTCACTCTGTCAGGGGAAATTGAGAGTTTCCCTGCACCCCAGTCAGGAAAAAGACAGTGTTCATGCAAGTCCTGTCCGTGCAGCTCATGGGGGTGAGCAGGAGAATAAGCGTGCTCAGGACTGCACTGTGTAGAGAATGAATATTTATAGTCAAACATTAGCTACTCCAAGCTTTTTCCTCTGTATAATTTGTCAGTACTTTAAGGTCATTCAGTTGGGCTTAAACAATCTAAGCTTGAGAGGACTCTGCTAATAAAACGTTGAATGTTCTCAGGACAAGTTTAAAAGAAAGTTAACAGTTCTTGGGAAAGCATGTTGTAGCCCCTTTTTATACTTAAGGGACAAAATTACAGGTAGGGCTGGGAGATATGGAGAAAATCAAATATTAAGATATTTTCGACCAAATATCTCAATATTGATACCGCAAGGATTTTGTAGTGTTGACTATTGGTGCTTTCACAAAATATTTACACAATGAGATTTTTGATAAATAATCATCAGTAATGTGGATATAATGACTGAGTGGGTAATAGCAAATAATAGAACAGTTACAGTCTGGTGAGTTCAGAAAATAACATAATTTTACTGTAATGCAGTCTTTATAACCAGGAAAAGACACCACTTATGTCATATTACAATATGACGATATCTAGTCTCATATCACGTTATCGATGTAACATCAATGCATTGCCCAGCTCTAGATACAGGTAATCAAAAATTAAGAAATTAATATAAAGTTTCTCTCAGAGCCAGACAGATAGTCAAGAACCTTAGTTATTGAGTCAAAGAGTATGACCATGCTGTATTATTAAAGCTTGGACTCAAATCCCATTTCACTGACTGCTGTTGCTTCTCCTTCCTGTCTAGACCCACTGCACTATGAGAAAATTTAATGAAATTCTAAAGCGGGGTAGATAAAACAAAAACAACAAAATTTGATACTATTCAAGGCAAAAAAGTAATGAGAGCACGATGGCACTTGGTTCCCCTGTCTAAATGAACTATACTGTATGTGTTCGTATACAATACACCGCAGGAACAAACAGTCATTTCTGTGGACAAAAGGGTTTGTTTAGCATCAAAATTGTTCTATTTGGCGCCTGCCAAGATTCCATTAAGCCTTGACAATGTGAAAGGCGAGTGTGAAAATGAATGAGGGAAGAGCATTCATGCAAAAAAAACAGTCAATCTCCCAACTGTCCTATGGGAACAGTGGAGCTGTGCTGATAGAGAAATGTGCTGGACATCTACTGATGCAATGAAATATCAACACTGGAATAATTATACCTCTCCAAACTTTAAGCAAACTATCTTGCTATCTGTTACCCCCCCTGCGTCTTCCTCTAATTGTACTAATGGGAACACAGATAAGCTTGTAACAGTGCCCTCTAAAGCTTGGTAAGGGGAGCTGAGGTGGGCAGCAACAGCCAGTTCTCATGTCTTATTTATGTTGGCCTGTGACATTTCCTATGCTTGCAGAGGAGGCTGCCAGGGCTGAGCAGGGAGATTATTTCTAACAGAGAGAGAGTGCAACAGTAGCGAAGTAGCAGCAGCTTAACAGATGAAGCAATATATCCGCCGCTTTTTCAGCAGGTGTACGCAGAAATTAAAAAAAGGGTTAACTCCTTGTTTTCAGTGACGTGAGGAGTCTTCGTGTTTTGCCAAGAAACAGAGGGAGGACGGACAGAATTACAGCAGTTTAATAAGCTAAAACGTCAATAGCCTTTTCATTATAAGAGACAAGCCTTTAATCAATAGCTCTTCCTGGGTAATTAATTCTTTATGCTAACAAGAAGAGGAGAAGTAGAGGACGCACACAGCAGATCCTGCTCCTCAGGTATCTCAGTGATTACCTTTAAGCAGCGGGGCAATGCTTTCCTTGTTTTCAAAGCTTTAAAATCCCCTTAGAAAAGTCTCCAGCATATAAAGGCTGTGCTTTGATTTAAGAGGGATTTTTATGAGAGTTGACACCTTTAGGGTCAGTAGCTAACAATGCAGCACCCACATAACAATCAAACTGCTCATTACTTAAGAGACTTGTGAAGGCTGTTTAATGACGAGAGAGAAAGTATACTCTTTGGAAATGTAGAGATTAAGTCTAATTTCTGACGGAGCAATTATATTCAAGCCTTTATGAATATGCAGTAAGCAGATTTCCTTTGGGTATTGATGAATGGGTGCTTGCTGCACAGTGCAGCTGCTGCCATCATCACTGTTTTCTGTGTTTGAATTATTTGCTGCTATGCGGCCATGATTACATGGTCGCCCGTGGCCATCCTGACGAGAAAAGATGCTTAGCTGTTCTTCTGCTATTAGTTTTGTCCATTCCAAAGCAGCCAGAGCTTTTAGCCACCAACTAAAACCCATATCAGATAACAAGGGGGGCACAAACACTGTCTTTATGGAGCTGTTCCAACTGAATCAAACACAGTTAATGAGAAAAGACTCACTGAGATCAGAACAGGAGCAGCAACAGCTGGAAATCTCACTAAGAGGGTATTTTCTCTAACCCGGATGCCAGTAAACCTGTTTGAGTCGTGATTCACTCAGATCTTTAACCCAAGTCTTTATATTGACTCATGAATCACGAGTCTCTAGTATCATTAACTCGGATCAGTTGAGTCCTATTAAAAATATTTCAAATGATAACAGAGCCACACACAAACCTCTTGCAACATTAGCTACCACTAGTCCTAGCCATCTTAGCTGCCAAAAGTTTTCTAACTTAGAATTTCGTAGGCATCGACAACTCCACAAGTCAAATTGTTGATGCTAGTCAGTCGGCTATGAGTGGATCTGTAGCAAATGAATGAGTGAAGCCTCTCCTCGAGCTCAGGATAAAACAAATCACCAACAAAAAACATACTTTCACTTCTAAAATAACATACAATGTTCTGCATGTAGCCTACCTAGGCCTACTGTAGGTTTGGTGTATAAATGTACTATGTTAAAATGTAATTAGGTCGAGCAGACAGTGTGAAACATTGCAAGCTTGCCTCAGTCTGGTAAGTTCAGAAAATTACATAATTTGACTGTAATGCAGTCTTTATAACCAGGAAAGGACACCACTTATGCCATATTACGATATGACGATATCCAAAATCTAAGACGATATCTAGTCCCATATCACGATATAATCGATGTATTATCAAGTGACTCATAATAACCTGAATCCTTAAAAGGAATCAAGTTTGCCAGCCCTAGATGTCAGCCGAACTTAGCCCCGCACACAACATTTGAGGTTTGGGAAGTTGGGTCTGGACTTGATCCGTTGTGGAGCAACTACGCTCCAACCAGAGCTGTTTGGACCAATCAGATCATCAGGGCGGGCTTTAAACGCTGATGGACAGATGACCAATAGTAACAGAATCAACCACGTAACCAAAGAGCGCTGCTGCTGGAGAATTGAGATGTGTAGATTCTGCCATCGCGTCTGTTATAGAAGATATCGACAGAGCATTCATTTTAAAAGAGGAACAGAGAACTGCGATCAATGCGTTTGTCGGAAAGATGGTTTTGCCGTCCTTCCTACGGGATTCGGCAAAAGTTCAACATACGTCACATGCTCCGTTGCTCTGATGAGTTGAAGGTCTATCCAATTGAGTGCAGAGGCATATTCTTTTCTGGTTAGGTTGAAACACGTCCCATAATCACAGCACAATGGAGCAGTATCAGACTCATACTCTGTCTACAATCTGAATATAACAACGTCAAGCTATATTTTCTCATCATCTCTACTTTAACATTCATGATGTGGACTGAGGAGTCACACATTACAATCTGTGAAAGGGACAAGCACACACTGTCCCTGCAGTAATCAGGGTAGGCTGGTTTGTACTAGTCTGGTGACAACTCTCACTGTCAGGTCTCTGGAATCTTTATTAGAGTAATGGTATGTCTGATAGGTTGTGTACTCTGGAGAGTGAGGAAGGGAGATGTGATGTACATCCTTGTTATGTTGATTCCATACGTCCTTATTGATTACAGACTAGGCCTGCACGAGTCGGGAAAAATATGAATCACGATTCTCTGCCACGATCTTTTTCTCACGAAGTGTGATGTTTATTGCACACATGAACCATGACAAAACAAAACAAATTATATAGTTATTTGGCACCTATAGCACATTGGGCATCACCACAAGCCTGTAAACATAGAGGCTTCAATGAAGAAAGTATACATTATTAAGATATCATTAAGAGAAGGGAGCACATTGCAACGCTATTTTATACAGTCTGTTTAAAACTCACAGAAGAAAGTAGTAGCATTTGTGATGCAGTAAAATCAAATGAGAATCAAAGTCATTAAAAAAATTATTTAAAAAAAGTTATTTAAAAATTAAATCGTGAACATTGTGAATCGAGATCACAATTTTACTGCGATTAATCATGCAGGCCTGTTACAGACACTCAATTGTAGTAGTCTTTGTGTTGCTCCTCATTGATTGCATATTGCTTTTGTTACTCATGTTTTTAACCTCAGTTGATTCCATTTAACGTCATTGTGTAATGACATGATGCCACCTTTGAGCCTATAAATCAAAACCACAGAGCAAAACCTATTTTAACCTACGTAACACTACATGTAACAGCATTCCATTGTTAAAAAAAAAAGATTCTTTTTATGCAATCACATTTTTTTATGTAAAAAAATAAGCAAAAGTGCAAGAATTTTTGCTCTAGAAGACAATATACAGAAAAGAACACTACACATACCGAAGAAGGCACAGCGCACCTTCAACAATCCTTCCTTGCATTTGCTAAAAGATTCTTATACTTTTGTTAGATACCAATCTGTAGAATTCAAAGTATAAGGACTATCTTCAGCGCAATATAGCCATCAGCACGCTCTTACTGCTGCCAACAAAATGCTCTTTGAAAGGTATTACTGGTATTGACAGTACTGATGCCTTCATCAATCAGTCCTGATTCCCTCATACTAGACTGGAGAATAAAGCAAAAAATATTAAAAGGATCAGATGAGGTGAAAAGAGAAAGGAAGATCAAAATTCCTGACCAGCTCCAGCAGCCTTTTTCTTCCTGTGGTAAAATATGCTCTATGCCCCGAGTCCTGTAATAATGAATAATGATATTCCAGTGCTTTTTAAAACAGCATTAATAACTAATAATGTATGATAAAGAACCTACTGTGGAATGTAAGGCTAAACATAGATTATTAATTTCGGCATTATTATTTCAGGGCTAATTATAGTTGCAGGTAATACAATTTAAAAGGCCATAATGAACATGACATGTCAAGTCTGAAATCCAGCTGCAAATGTCCATAAGTGGAGTTAAAGCTGTTTGAACAATTGTACAGTTGTGAAATGCAAAGGTAAATAGTAAAAGTAAATTCAGAACGTACATTTTCTTTTTCCTAGTCACTGCCACTGTGGCACTAAATGCTTGCTCTTGGGGGAATTACTATATAATAATTGTTGGGTTCTTGTCAATTATAGAGTGTGGTCTAGACCTACTCTATCCGTAAAGTGTCTTGAGATAACTCTCATTATGATTTCAATAAAATTTAATTGAATTGGTCTAGCAAGGCTCAGTAGGCTCTTACTTAGATGAGGTCGGTTGTTGTTTTCTGTGCAGAGCAATATTTGTTAGCGTCATCTGACAACTCCAACAGCTTGCTGCATGGTCAGGCTGCCAGATTCACAGTGGAGGATTTCATGATTAAATACCTTGCAGCAGAAAGTTGAGTTTTACTGACCTCTGAAAGGCTATGGATGTGAAATTGTGGGGGGATTTAGGCTCTTGAAAACCTTGAAACATTGAATTATTGAATCTGACCTCTCTACTGTTTTAAGGAAGTTATGTTTTCTTCTACCTGTTTAACATTCTGGGAAATTTACCTTCTTGCCTACCATTAGATGGGAAGATTGATACTACTTATATCTGATATTGATATTGACCTTCTCATCTAATTCTCTCCAAGAAAGAGATTATTTCCCAAAATGTCAAACGGGAGGGAGGTCCAGCGCATGGTGCTACTGGTGGTTGTATGGTTTGATGCCAAAGGACACATCAACCTGCACAGGGAAGTCACTCTGTTGTTGGGATGTTTGCCAGCTGTATAGATTTACATATATAGTAAGCCTATGGACCCTATTTTTAACAATATAACGATATGTCAAGGAGCTTCAGTGAATGTCGGGTCAAGTCCAAGACGGCAGATACAAGTAAGTTCAGGAATTTATTATAATGAAATTCAACAAATAAAAGGTCACAGGAACAGCAGGCAAAATGACACTAGGCTGGGGAAACAGGTGAAACACATAAGACAATCACAAGGGTGGGAAAACCAAAGACAGATTTCAAAATATAACAGGAAACAAAACCGGGACACAATATGTGTGAAGCACATGGCGCAGGTGATTTAAGGCGTGTCCAAATCCACTTTTGCCAGTTTAATCATGGCAAAAAAGGTCAGAGCACCGGGCACATGGTTCAAAAGGGTTGTACTTAGTATCTTTATTAATTCATAGGTGTATTTTGGGTGTAACATGCAATCAACCAATAAGAGTGTCATCTCCCTTTCCCTTTAAAAGCCAGGTGCGTTTGTACCTTGGCACATTGCTAATATGGTGGCGGATTTGCACCGTAATATTTTTATTTGCAATCTTTTGCATGTTTGTGTGCTGTCGCACTTTCCTGTGTGTACCAAGGATTGTGTGCGCACGGCGCATAAGCCTAGGCACATTTTATTAATGCGCTGTTAAAATAACAATGAAATGCTGCACCATTGACTTAGAACCAGTTTTTATTTTTTATCAATGGTGCAATCACTTCTTCAATACTCCAATAATTCCCCTGAACACACCTCCCTGTAAGACCAGCACACCCATGGGCGCGAATCTGGGCGCAGGTACATTTGCTATTTAAAGAACGTGGGCGCTGGACAGTCTAAAACTAGCAAAGACACTTGCGTCAGGCTTAGTGCTGCGCGGCGCAGGGTGCAAAATAGGGCCCTATATGTATTGTATGCTCCACCCATCGCACCTCTAAGAATAGATTTGGAGGAATTCCATACGTACTTCGCTGTGTGGAACATACTAGGGACTGAGTGATGATGACACACCAAGGGTCCTAATAATTGCAGTATATTCATGACTGTCATTTCAAATATGCTAATTTGGCCTTTTGCAGAAGAGAAAATGAGAAATTACAAAGAGGTCTATCAGTAGCAAACCTCTAAAATTCAGTGCAAATGCCAGCTCTAAAGACGGTATGTTGCTGCATTGGAGCGGCCAACATTTTATTCAATAAAATGTATTTTAGAAAATCAAACTCTCATGTGCTTTTCTCTCTAACCTTCCCTTCTCTTTAAAAATATTAGAGAGCAAAAGATATAAGCGAGCAAGATGGGGAAAATAAAATAAAATTAATTTTAATTTTATTTTCCCTATCTTGCTCTCTTTCAGATACACTGCATGACAAGCCGCTCCCCTGCTTTTTTCAATTATTATTTTATTTTTAGCTTGTGCAGCATCTGATTGCAAATCCTATAGTTATTTACAGAATTCCTCTCCAGAGTCCAGAGCTGATAACATTACCGCTGGACTATGCTCCTCTATTATCCATCGGCCGCTCTGTTGTCTCAGAGTGTGTTTGCGGAGTCAACATAACAGAATAAGTCCTTGCTTGACCTCATCAATACAACGTAAACAGAGGACTGACGATTGGCCCCCCCTCCCTCTTTACTCCTGAGTAAACATTGTGGAGAATCAGCTTGCTGTTTATTCTGATGATAAATGTTTACACTGGATATACAGAAATTGTTTTTCCAGCCTTGTCTTGACAGCCCGATGCCATGACAACAGAAACTGACTCTACGACCCTTTCACCATTGTTTGTCTTGGGGATTTTTTGGTGTCAAAAATATTTTCATGCACATTAGGAGATACTTTGTTGTTGGACTTCTGTCAGAGGACACTGCAGCGCTCTGATGCATTTTCTGGAATGAGTTTGCTGCAGAATTGCACACAACCAAGAAGCAAAACTGTTCATTGAGCAACTTGATTCTATGATTATATCAAAAGAGTAAACACAAAGTTGTCAGTGGTTTGCAGCACAGCTTGTCGCTCCAGATTTGCTGAGGCCATATGGACGTTTGTCAGCAAGTTTACTCCAAAACAAAGTTGGAAACTGTAATGAAGGTCTCGTGCTGAACTTTGCTTTGTCGAATTGTTGTGTATAATAACTCATTTTGTGTGTAAGGACAAGAGGGTAAAACATAATCAGTGTGTCCTTTCTCAAATAATGCAGGAAACCTATTATTACATTAATCTGACTCTTAAAGCCTATGCAAATCACATTGTACTGTATAAATGTATTTAGAAAGCATCCAGATGCCCATTATTCTTTGCATAATGAGTCCATTGTGAGTGGGTAGACAATTAACTTTTGGACTGTTTGTCAAAGTTATAAGCTTGAAAAAATGCTCTGGTTCATTAGAAATGTTCATACTGACTGATTTACATTAATTTAAATATGCACATATGCCTGGACAGCAGAATTATTATACAGTAGTTTACTGATAGTGCGGGATAATATTTGTGCCTTATTAAAATGTTATTGTTATAAGCTAAGGTCATCCAACTCAAATGTGAGGAGGAGCAGTTGACCAAAGAATCACACCCCCATTAAAACCTGCATCAAAATGTCTTGTAATGAAAGAATTCATAAATTTTTAATTAGATATATCAAAATGAGAGTCTCATATATATATAGAGGTTTACTACTTCAGGCAGTGGCTGCGGGTTAGACTCCGACTTGCGGCCCTTTGCTGCATGTCATTACCCCCCCCCCTCCCCTCTTTTCAGCTGTCCTGTCAAATAAAGTCCTAAAAATGTAAGGTTAGTTAATGTCCGCATGCTAACATGTAGCTCTAAGCACAAAGTGAAGCTGAGGCTGATGGGACGTCATTAGCTTTGCAGGTATTTGGTTATAAACCAAAATATTGGACAAATTGGGGGCACAAAAGTTATCAAGAATGTCTACACAAAATGTTCTTTTCCATCTAGGAGATGTTTTTTCTTATTATTTTACTAGATAAGTAAAACCTTTAGCCTGCGGGTGGCGCTAAAGGAAATGTTAGGGGAAGGACTAAAAGAATTAGAAATAATCCTTTGGGCACTATGAATATCTGCACCAAATTCCATGGAAATAGCTTTTGAGTCATTTCACACAAAAAAACACACACATTTGAACCTCAAGGTAGCGCAAGAGAAAAGTTTAGGGGATCACCAAAGTTGGAGGAGTCATCGCCTGGGAACCATGAATGTCTGTCCGTTGAAAGAATAGGTAAGAGTGTTGCCTGGTGGTGCTAGAGGAAAACTTGGGGGGCACTGACGTCATTAGGATTTATCTTAGGTGTTTACAATATATTGCTGAGATATTTTAAGTCTAAAAGTGATAGGCCGATAGACTGACATAGCTAGCCCTTAAGCCATGCCGCTATCATGGCTAAAAAACACTACCACTGAATAAGTGTGGCGGCTCATTCTGCCTGAGAGCTGCTAAAACACCAAAAAAAACTATTCAATTTCAACACAAAGTAATTGAATATCAGCCATGCTTGCTCTTGGGGGAATTACTAGAATTGTTGGGGCTTTGTAAATTATAGAGTATGGTCTAGACCTACTCTATCTGTAAAATATCTCGAGATAACCTTTGTTAATATTTGATACTATAAATAAAATTGAATTGAAGTGAATTAATATGCAGCTATAACAGCATCCACTCATCTGGGAAGGCTTCCTCTATATTGTAGAACCTAGATATGGGGCTTTGTTCCAATCAGCCACAAGAGAATGTACATTGCAGACCTTTTTCACAGAAGATATTATGACTTGTCACAGTCGGATAAGCTCAGGTGTGAATAATTAATAATGTCTGAATTCCAATTAGCTGTTTCAGTTTCATGGTCCTGCTATTGTGCATACAGGCTCACTATCATGACTCACTTTGACACTTGAATATAACAGCGCCATTGTTAATGGTGTAAGTAACACCTGTGCTTTGTAGAAGCCTATTAGTGAGTTTGGGTGCTGGTGTTGGGTGATTAACAGTTGGTGCTTAAGTTCAGCCCAGAGCTGCATGATGAGTGCTCTGTACAGGAAAGTCAAATCTTCCTTAAAACTGTTACCACAAAGTTGGACGCACAGCATTGTCTTAATGATCTCACTGATGTCCACTGAGCTGCTCCACTCAAGCAGTTAACTGCATTGCTCAAGGGCACATTGACGATAGAGCGTATTGAAGGAGGGGTCAACATGGTCCTTCATATCTCCATCACACACACACACACACACACACACACACACACACACACACATGACTCACTGAGTTCAGAGATGCTGCCCACTCGTGTAGCCAGTAAACACTGCTCAATTGAGCGCAGCTCAGACTGACTGTAGGCGTTGCCCTCTCCGCTCTTCCCTGCTCTCTGCTGCTGTTGTTGGTCCCTGTGAAGAGTCAGACCTTCAGGTAGGCTGAGCACACCTAAAAGAGAGAGAGAGAGAAAGAGAGAGAAGGGGGAGGGGGGCTTTACATTAATGTCATGGTAAAGCATAAGGCTACAGTCTGAAAAGTGACAATTTGACTGATTAGGCAGTTAGGGTTAACTAAAGTAGTGTTTTTCTTACAGGACAAAAGGGGCATACAAAACACAGTTCACTTTCTTAAATGTTAATTTAAAGTTAATGTTGTTTTTTCGTTATGTGTCATCTTAATGTGCATTTGTGTGAAAAGTAGGAAAATATTGGAGGCCATACATTGTAGTAATTAAGCCTCCTACTTGCACCTCCCAAAAGTAATAATGTTTAATATTCCAAGTGCATTTTCAATAGTCATACCTCAGTGTGCTAGTTAGCCTTCCTCGCTCTGAGGGTGACAAGGCAGTCTGCTCTCTATTTCACTTTGCTGACAGTTTCTTATTCCTCTGCACCTTCGTGCGACACCCTTCTTATCGTTTGTAGGGTGTCAACTTATGAAATGGCTGAAAGCAGCGAGCGACCCTTTAATCACTATGGAAAAGTAGCTTTGGATTTAATGGCTCCTCACTCATAATATGCTGCTAATTTAAAGCACATGCTGCCTGCGGCGACGGTGACATTCTTTCATTTTGTGGGAGCACACAGTTGCTTTTAGGGTGGTAGAGACAGAAGTTAAAAAATGCAAGAGACTGTTGGAAAATTAGTAGGGGTTGGTGGGGAGGGGGGTCAGAAAAGGGGAAGGTTTATGTATTCTTTCTTTCAAATGTGTCATGGAAAGTGACAGTGATAGCTTTTGGTACTGCTAAACATGATGCATCACTTTGTTATGTTATGTTATGCCATAATTCTCTTTCTGAGGGACAGGGAAAAAAGATCAAAACCAATGCAGCAGAACCAGTGATATTGTCTTTTTAACTCCACCAATCATCCCCCTTGTTAAAACCTGGCACCTTTATTGCCCACAATCCAACAAGACCGTCGACCTGAATTATGTAGAGGATTTGGCTGTGATGCTAGACTAATGCAGCGGCTGTGGCTCAGTGGTAGTGTGGTTGCCTGCCAATTGTATGGTTGGGAGTTCAATCACTGGCTCTGCAGTCCCATATCAAAGTGTCCTTGGGCAAGGCACTGAACCCTGAGTTGCTGCGCATCAGAGTATGTGTGAGTGTTTCAGCATGTATGTCAGCCATGGCCACAGTGTGCGTTAATGGTTAATGGTTCCTGTGTTAAGTAAAACCACTTTGAGAACTCCAGTTTAAGTTGGAGTACTACTATACTGTACATACTTTACAGCGCAATTTCTTTTTTGTCTTAAATTGTAGGCATCTCTCCTTGATCCGGTAGCTGCCTGCCCCCTGAATATACTGTGAAAAAGCCCGGTCTTGGGAGACAACACAGGGGTCAAAAACATCAAACAAATGCTAGGGGCACAGGCTGTGCACCAAAATATAACAAAGCACTTTCATACAGATACAACTCACACTACTCAATCAACTCTGCTCACTTCAACCCCCCAATATTTGCATTTGCATATTATTTTCATCATTTCTTAATCATCCCCAGCAGTACTAGGTTGGCTCTGTGATCCACTCGTCACCACATCATTCAGTCTATTAGCGTGGTACAGTTGTAACTCCTTGCTTCCTGTGTAATTCTGTTTCCCGGTGTTGTAGCTTGTGTGGATGTTATCTGTGTTTTCTCCTGTTGCAGTCTGCCTCGCTTGCTTGTGCTCACGCTTCCTGTTACGCCTGCCTGCTTGCTTGCCTGCTTCTTTCTGGATTTTGTTGGACGCCACAAACAAAAGACACTGATTTGCTGGGCACACTCTGGAGAGCGCACTGCACCCACCACTCACCACTGGACACAACACCCCCTTGCCTGTTGCACTATTAATTGTATTTATGTATTTAACGTATTTCCTGTGTGTCACTTCTGCTTTTGGGTCCAACCTCCAGTGCTATTCCACAACACTCATTGTTTTTCATAGTGTTTGATGTTTTCGACCCCTGTGCTGTCTCCCAAGACCGGGAATTTTCAGAGTGTATTCAGGGGGCCGGCAACTAGTGGATCAAGGAGTGATGCCTATGATTTGAAACAAAAATGAAATCGCACTGAAACCATGCAGGGACTCATAGTGCACCTTCAATCCACACTTCCTTAAATGTGACTTTGGAAGGCTCTGATTAAACTCTACTTTTGACCTTGCTATTCTAGCATTATACAAGTTATAAAAACCTGTGGGGCAAATACATCTGGTAACATTTCTTAGTAATAGGTCACAGTTATTCAACTTATAAACTTAGAGAGCAACAGCTTACAGAGCAGCAGCTGCTGTGGCACCATCTCATCTGCATCTTTGTTTCTTTGTTGTACTGACAACCTGCACAACTGGAACAAAGACCAGGAGACATTGCCATCTGTTGCACCAGTGTCAGGTGTCCTAAACAACTACAGTTTTCAGCCAGAGCACACACGCCAACAAAATCAATTACGAAGAAAAGTAAATTTCTCCCTGCTTGTACAAGGATTACTCTGAAATGCCTCCTTTACTGCTTTTATTGCTCAGATTTTTCCCACTTTGGCGAATAGTTGCGCACACTCCAGGAAATCCATCTTAAACCATTTAAAGCAGCAGGAGCTACCCTGGCACCTTCCTCATTCCCCTTTATTCTCAAACTATTATATATAGTAAATAGCCCACTCAGAGCATGAACACAACACTCATGACCTACCTCTTTTGATGTCTAACTAAAGGCCCCTTGGTGGGACTAGGCTCAACATTGCACTACAGACGCCATTATTTTCAGGAGAATGAAAACAGTCTCTTTCACTTTAGTCTATATCCACGGCGTTCCATTTCTGGGATTTCTCCGTTGCCATCGGAAATTCCGCTGGATTTCACTCTTTTGTCTGTTACCTTCCTATGAACCTTTTCAGATTCATAATTGCATTTTGAGGTTGTACCAGAATAGGTTTACATGGTTTCATTTTCAAAAAACACCATATTTTTGTTGTACTGCACATTGCTGCAGATCCTGTTTTCACCCTGTGTGTTTGGGTCTCTGTTTTAGCTCCAGAGTGAGACATCTCACTTCTATACTATCTTTGTTTGGGAGTCGCACATGCTCAGTAGCTAGGTAAGATCACATCAGCTCTTTCTCCAGCATTGGTCAGGCCAAGGCAAGATTAGCTGGGAGACTTATTATAGACGAGGGCCACTTGTGGAGTACCTGCAGAACAGGGACACGGAAGTAGTTCTTTTGGAGATTATGGTCAACTAGTGTGTGTTGTAGCAGTGTTTTGCCATTGAGAACGAGCTAGCATGTGCTACTGTTAGCCACCTTGTCTCGGCTAGTGACGTAGAAAGCCGTGCAGAGCACATTCAGAAACCATTTCTCACTCAAAACAGCATGGGTAGTTTTTTTGTGAGTTTGTATGCGTGTGGAAACACCAGTGACACATAATAACACATAATAATACATAGAGATTGGCATGGGAAACTTTCCATAAGACCATCTCTCAATGCAAATCAAACCAGCTATTAAGCTAACTGAAATAAAACCATGTATGGTGAAGGGAATGTGATGATGGGGGGGCTATTTTAATTCCAAAGGCCAAGGGAACTTTATCAGGATGCATAGTATCATGGATCCATGAAATAACTGGCCTTTAATCATACAAATGTGCCTGCCTCTATGGGAATTTAACATAGGGGTGTGTATACTTATGCCCCCTGTATTAAGGAAGTATTAAGGAAGAACATTTATTTATTTACAATACATTATTCATTCATAAAGAAAATTGGTGTGCTTAAAAGGATGGAGAAATGAGCTTTCCTAAATTTTTTATTCATCTTTTTAAACAACTTTAGTATGGGTGTATAAACTTTCTCAAGCCACTGTATACAGGGCTGCCATCATGTATTGTAGGGCTGCATGAGTAGACTCTGGACCGAATACTGGCTCTGAAAAACATGAACAAAAACACCTTACTGTTACACTTGAGCTATCCTTAACCTCAATTCAAGGAAATTACAGGACCAGCTGACAGTGAAGTGCAGAATGCTTTCAGGATGGACTGAGGCAAGGTGACTCATTGGCTCCCTGCTTCCTAATGCAAGGCACTGTCTACCCTCAGGGAGGAAGTGATGGAGCTCTTACATGCCACTGACTGTAGCTGCTCTCTCCATGCGTGCGCTTGCGGGATGATAGTCACTATGTTCCTTGTGATTGTCACTGCACCACAAATCTCCCTGGACATGTCATGTCCTCGGGTCTCAAACTACAGAATAACTACTTTAAGTTTTTTAGTGGCCATAATCCTAATAATATAACAGTTGGTTATTGTTTTAGGATGTATAGTAGCGAGAGATTACATAAGGCACCTGCCACTCTTTACGTACCAGTTGTGTCTGCCATATGGCCGCTACATAGCCTGAATGATGCTCCAGGCACAACACTGTCACTAGAGAAGAAGTAATGTGTGCAAGACTACCCATTAAGATGTCACTGAATGCACCTTAGTCATATTCTGTGATAGGGAGCATGCACAGAAGGGTTTTGGTGCTTGGTCAAACATTTAAAGGAATAGCTTTGGGAACACTAATAAGTGTATTTTCCAAAATTTGGAACTTTTGCTTCAATTAAATTCCTGGCGGGGAGTGGAACATGTGTTTCAATGTTATCCTTTTACTTTATGTGAAGAATGTTCCATGCATATTTTTAATGAATGAAATCCTGTTATAATTTGTGCAAAAATTGCTAAAGCTATAGTGCGTAGTTTCAGTAATTACAACAAAACTGTCAGAGTGTCCACATGATACAAGCCTTCCATGACCGCTCTTTGACACTAATGCTGTAAATAAATAACATAATTCTCTATTTTAATGCTATTCATTTATTCTCTGGATCTGTCTGTCAGAGGGCAGACTACTGTAGTTAGGATCAACTCTGACTTGTCTCAGGGTTGACTAGAGCAATGGGACAGGAACTCTGACCTTGATGCTGCTCCTACCCTACACTTAAATCTATTTTGAAATAGGGACACACAAAGAAGTGCACTTCCCTAAACACACTGCATCCCTACAGGAACACTGGCTTTGGTTTTCACAGACAGATAAGATACAGAGACAGTAGATCTGGCAAAGCAAAAATGTACTGTACAAACAAGTTCACTAAAGCAGTACTTGACTGTAGTATTAGAAAAGTAGACAGCGTAAGCAGTTGTAAGACAAATATAGACAGCATGATGCAAACATAGTTAAAGAGATTGCTAGAAAGCATCAGCTAAAGACAGTTTTTAGTGCACCATTATGGCTCTAAAGGGTTAATCATGTTGTTACTGTACATGGATCCCAGCAGTGCTGCCCCACTCTGTTTTGCCAGGCCAGATGGCTACCATATGTATACCGAGCGAGTGATCATAGCAAGATGGAAACAGAGTAGTGACGTGTGTTAAGATGTGTTAGAATGCCTCTCCTCTAAATGACTGCTTTATTTATTCTGAATAATCTTCACCGTGTGTGCACTTGTAGAAATAGAAGTGTGAAAATGAATCTGTATTGTTTTGAAGGAGTGTTGTTATGCTGGAATTTGGCGTAAATCTCCAGAGGTATGGTCTCCATTTGGACTCTCAGGTGACCACAGTATGGTCTGATGTAGCCACAAGTCTTTAATGGGTTATTTAATGGGCCCTGTGCCAGCCAAATAAAGGAGGACTGAACAACCATGAAAAATACATGTAAAATTGCAAATGTCTGTTAAAATTAGGAAACTGGAAGAGGGACACACATGTGAACACTACATGGACACACACAAACGCTAATACATAGTCAAGTTAATAGCAAGCTATATTGCTTACAACTCTGATGTGCGGGCAGACAAACAGATAATTGTAGTAATTAAAAACTCTATATCCCAGGCACTTCATGTCTAGTTGAAGTAGTATGTGCTCTACAGAGAGAACAATGTGTTCAGATAAATCCAAACTGAATGTTTCCTCTTGCTGAACAATGACATCCCAGATACAGTCTGTTGAAGATCCTCTTGCTGTCCCTAATGCAGGACTGAAAAAGCTCTCGAGCTCTGTGTCACTCTGAAAGAAACACACAAGCCTCCTGATGTGTTCTTACACAAGTTTGAGTAACATGTACATTCAGACAGAATGTTTGGGTATATCTTTGTGTTCAGATCATCAGCAGGAAGAACCCGCAGTATGCATATCAAAGCTCTTCTTTTGAATAATGCAAAGATGAACTTGACACTGTTGTCATCCTTTATTGACACGCCTCCTCATAGCAGAGGTCAGAGGTTGGGCTCAGATACCCAACAATGTGTCTTGGAGCTTATACGTCCTTCACACATGAAATGTGTGTGAAGGACAAAAATTGTTCACGCACAAAATGGATGAGCTACAAATACACACGGAACTGCTGCTTTATGATTTTCACAAAAGCCTGGCTGAACACATTTATCAATAGCAGCTAGCAGCTAGCTCTAGCAGCTAACCCGGCAAGATCAAGACAGGGTAGGTGACTTAAAACAATGTCTGACTTGAAAACGCATCTTGATGCTGTTCATGTTACATTTTACAGACATATTAATTGCATTGTGTGTCTGTTAAGAGGCACAAAGGCTCTCTAAAACTTGCCCCATTAACTGCCATTTTAGCTCAGTGGAAGCTTGTACATGTAGCTGCAGCTACTCAGTGTTGCCTGCATCGATTCAGGTCGGGGTTTTTTCAATCGAAAGTACTCGCATATTTATAGAAATCAAGATTAACATAAAAATTGGCCGGAATTATCCTTTAAGCACAATTTTGTCAAGGGGGTATCTATTTAATTTGTGAAATAGATTCTTTAAGCTGCATTAGTAAATATTACATTAACTGAATGCTACTTGCCCATCATCAAACATACTAAATGAGTGCATATCTAGTGAACACAATGAAGCATTTAGCAGCTATGGAGACAGATATTTCCCTCTGGAGTTGACAGAGAGCAAAATATTGTGAGTAAATATTGGATTTATTATTATTCACGAAGTGGACAAAACAGCTCTTAATTTTGTTAGTTTTGTATTCAAAGGCCTGTCACTCAGTTTGGGAGTCACAGCAGTTTCCAATTTGTGTGTTTGATTATTGGATTTGCTTTTTTTTTTACAGTTTAATCACAGATCTGATGCAGAATTCATAAGGTAGCTGCCATTAGATAATGTTAGAAAAAGTAAAGCTTATAGACAGATGGGCAACAAAGAGACGAAAGGTCACTGAATCAGTGCAAGCTGCTTGAAAATAGCAACACACAGCAACTAAGAGCTAAAAAAAGGAGACAGACGTGAATAAGAAAAAAAACATATGCGAGTACATACTATACAAGTCATCAACCCACAATAGACCATACTCTCAACACACACACAAGGGAGGACTTGTGACGGGTGACCGACGCACAACAAGGGCACAACTAGAATTATGCAATCTTCTCCAGTCAGAGGAATACCAGCCTTCCCGCAGGCTGTGTGTTAGTCCACCCCGAGGTAGCAGCTCTTTTGCTATTATTTCTCTCTTTTCATCTCATTTCTTCTGTCAAGGGTAATAAGTCTGTGTGTAATATCCATGAGTCGAACGCCTCCCGCAGGATGCTTTCCAGACAATACTGGCAATCAGCAGCAGCAGGGAAAGATCTGAAGTCACTGAGCCGTAATCTCTCCGCTCACTCTGCACTACCTCTCTACCATCTTTTGGGAAAGTCTTAAAAAGCTGTGCTATGGTATTTTCTTCCTTACAATTATCTCATATCATTTGATATGGGAAGGCATGGGAAAAAAAAGTGGGTTTGTATGATTTGTCACATTACAGTGAAATCAAGGATGGAGACGCTGTCGATTGTGATGAAAAATATAAAAAAGCCTCTGAACAGATGCAGCAAAATGCAACAACGTTGCTGAAGTAATTGCTTATTTAGCACTGAGGGCACTGGAGTAATTAAAGGATACAACTAATGTCATCAAATGAGATTTGCTGCAAGGGGATTTTTTCCTTGAGGTCATTTTAAAGGGATGACATCACATTGCGCTGCTTGTAAACACTGAGAGCTTTCAAGTGAAGACGCTCCCTTGGACATGAATACTCAGCGCCATGAGTATGAGGCAATGTGCAAAATAGATAAGGCAGTAAATCCTTAAGGCAGGAAAGGTACAGTCACTGCCTGAGTGCAATGTGTGCATGTTTGAACGTTTGTTTGCGTCTGTGTGTGTCTTTAGGTGTGTAACAAACTCTCATGCACTATTAATGGTGTTTACCGATATTTCTACAGTAGCTTCTGTGTAATGATTTCTGCACTGCACATTATTCTAACTGTTCTGCTGCAGCAGCTACATTTCCCACTCTTGGCATTTGCATTGATACCCATGGAAGTGACCAAGTGTCATTGAGAAATTGTAGCTTTTAAAAGCAAAAGAAAAGAACAAGACATTTGCAATTAAGGAAGAGCGGATGATTCAAAATATTCTGGGCAAAACATCGCACACAAAGTTCTGGATGTAAAGAGCGATGACAAATGATGACATCAGCATGGCCTGTTCAGTGGATTCAGTGGAGGATGCAAAGCGTGAAAATGTCTTTCTGCTCTCATATTGGATAACTCTGGTGATGGTGATATTCTATTCTCTTATTTTCAAGAAATCCCTCAAGAGGACAAAAACTATGAAATGTAGGGCTGCACGATATGAATAAATTATCTAACTGCAATCATTTTGACTGATATTGTGATTGCGATATGATTCAAGGTATTCGAGGTGATGATCATTTTTGTATAATAGTATTTTCATTGAAAAATATTAAAAATCTAAAAAGTGAAATTTATTTACAGTGTAATTTTCTGTACAAAACAAAGATGTTTTCTTTAGTCTGTAGGATACAATTTGTAGGCTGGGACGTCTCTGTAGCACTACAGTACTTCATTCAGAATGGTTTGACACATATTTTGCCTTTTACAAAAATGGGGCCCCACCTGCAAAAAAGTTGCGTGAAGTGTGGAACATTTCTTGCATAAGTCGGGATTTAAAAAGAATGTCAATGCGTAAAAATGTGCCCAGTTTTCCGCAACCTTTTGACCATGCGTGTGACGGTGCGTAACGCTCCCCAGGCTTTGTAGTGACCTCCGATTATAACACAAAACATCCCATGGATAAAGTACTCTGGATGCAGAGCGCATAGCCTGCATCCAAAACACCTGCGCCACTTAACCCATGTGTGGCCTTGTTCATATTTTTGTTTCACAGCCAATGTTCCCGGTTCTGGTGGACCCAGCACATTATTAGGCTTTTAAATCAATACAGACACAACAATTTATCTAAAAATAGTTAACAGATGTTTACTTAAGCTCAAATACCAATGATATATACATCATTTATGGTTCATATTTGCCATTTATCCATGTGAGATCACATTTATGATCAGATGATCAATTTCGTTTTTTTGTGAGAAAACAAGGAAATTCAATTATAAAAAGTTATCATTATTGGTGTTATTTCTTAGAACTTAATAAGAACAGGTGAAAGTGCTCGAAATGTAACAATTTTGTAACTCTGTATGGTAATAATAGCATAATAGCAGGTGCAGAAAGACTACATTCCTGCACACAGACACTTTCATTGCACACTTTCATCGTTTCATAGCACCTACGATTATATTATGGGGGTGGGGGTACCGTGTGCATTAATTGTGTCATTAAAAATAAGTTATTTTGTTCTTCCCAGAAAATGAGTCAAGGACAATGAGTTTGAGTTAAAGAAAATTATAAATAGCATAATATTTCTTGTAGCAAACATTAAAAATGAGTCCCACAGACCCTAACATCACACAGAGGGTTAATTACCCTGATGAAGGCAATATGACTCCAATCCAGTACTGGTTTATTGGACTTAATTAACCGTGACAATAAATAAATAGGCCTACAGTTCCCGATGGCATGTGTATGGCAACCAATCAACAGCATGGCAGATTTGGTATTGCTCGAAGATTTAGCAAGAGCACCTCGATCTCACAATCCCTGAATTGTGTTTTTTTTCCCCCATTTTTCCGTTTCCTGATTGGTCATCGAGGGTTCCTCATTGATTGATTGATATGGACCTTATTAGGTCAAATATGGGACGGCCTTGGGAGGAGCATGAGGCTCGTAAGGTAACCATAAGGTAACGCACGTCCGTATTTATAACCAGAAGAGTCAGTACAGAAAGTTATTTTTGCGACTTTTTGGTGCAAAAATAAAATCTTTCACAATAGAATCTATGCAGAGTTTTAACGCCGTTAACACTCACTACAGCAACAAATGTGTATTTAAATGCATCTGAAAAATGGTCCCCAATATATGCACTATTTGCTAAAACTATTTACAGTCATTTGCTAAAAACTACAGTGCCCAGCTTTTAAGGAAATCACTAAACCTTCTGAAGTTATTAATTTGTGTCCCTTTTACAATGTATGTCGTCAGTAGAACCAAATGGGCGTCGAAAAGCATTAGGAGACAGACTAACACATTGGTTTTGGTCCTTTCAGGGGCTCTGTCAACAGTAAGAGCACTATAGACTAACACCAGCCGTATCCTGGTCATGCTTTAGGTCCATCTATGTTTCATTCCAGTGACTCCTGTGGTGCACAGTAACCACACAGACCTTTAAAAATAGAACTTTTCTGTTTTCCAAACAGGCCACTATCTCATCTACATTCAACTGTTTGTTATTCTATTTCCTCCTTTGAGCACATTATGTTGCAAATGGTACATACACACACACACACATTCACGCATATGCTGTAAGCCACGCTAAACCTTATTTTAGTATTGACACCTGACTGCCAGCCACAAAATGTATCCCCATCTTCCG
The DNA here is from genome assembly GCA_013375575.1 of Percina caprodes. Classification (NCBI taxonomy): domain Eukaryota; kingdom Metazoa; phylum Chordata; class Actinopteri; order Perciformes; family Percidae; genus Percina; species Percina caprodes. Next base: position 1,336,326 of record JABXJD010000060.1, read on the forward strand.
CCTGCTCCTCCCTTCTCCCAGGAGTCTCAGGTCTGCAAACTGGCGGAAATGATCTGATAACTGCTGCCATCCCAGCAAAAAGGCCAGCCCCACGGCGTCTTGTGCGTCACTATGGAGTCACGTTGAGCGCATGCCCTATTCTCTCGTTTCTCATTTGCTTTCTAAATGCGGGTTGGTTGTATTCACAGTGGGCAGCAGACGAGTCAGTTATCAGTCGCCTGCATGATAACACCCTGCACAATGTAGAGCTATGAAGCTCTCCTTACCGCGCTGCCTGTTCATATGAGGATAAAAACACAATGTCACAGTGTTGTGTGAGTTTATAAATTTAATTGTGTGCTTTTCTTAAACCTGTATGTTTGACTTTATCTAATGGGTTTATGCTTTTGCAAGCCTTTTTTTTTAACAAAAACAGTAGATAAAGCAAAACAGAAAAACAGTACTATTTCCCCTAATATTGTTTATTATTAACATCAAAGAATAGCTTGAGAGGTTTATCCAACTTTTGTTTCCGAATGTTGATTCATTACTCTTCCCTGAGATATTTCAGTATGGGAGACCAACAATTTATGAGGCATGGAGCCTCAAATTGCTCCGTAATTGTTTAACTCACCTAGCGTAATCTATCATTCTGACTTTGCAAAGTGCCTGCCTGTAGCACAGACACTGACTGGAAGTGGGCCATGCCTGGCAGAGAGTGATGAGGCCTGGGGCCGTGTGCCGCTTCCCCCTACCCCAGCACCTCCTCCGGGGGATGACCCTCACTGTTCGGGGCCGCCGTTAGCAAATATCCCTGTCACTTTGATAATGTGAGAACACTTGTATCGGAAATGCGATCATGATTCAAATTTGAACAATGCTCAAAAGCTCAGGGGAAGAGCCCTTTTTCACCTCAACTATACTGCTTATTATTAAAAAAGGGGAGAAATCTGACCGAAAACAATGCTCCCTTTGTTAAGTTCTGAGAATGAACGATCGCTCTCATCGGCCAAGCTGTAAGTGAGCAATTTGGAATATCACTCACTAAATCAGTCATGCATGCTCATCTTTCAAAAAAAAGCAAAACATGTCCTCTTACACATACTCTTCTAACCAATAAAACTCAAGAGGCAGAAACAGTGCTGCTACCTCATGCATCACAAACAGAACTTAGCAAAAAGAAGTACAACACAGTACAAACAAGGATGTGTTCCCAAAGCAGGATTGTTATTGCAGGTTAAAAATGTCACAGCCCTTGCCAACAGTACATCCTTTAATGGAACACACAGACTGAGCCAAAGCAAATATTGAAAGATATCGTATTTTGGGGGCCTGCCCTGCACCAACCGACTCCAGTCAGCTTCAGGCAGCAGGTAGGCTCAGTTGTCCTCCAGCTCCTCGGGGCTCTCCCCCACAGGCACACTGGCTTTGCTGTGAGAAGCACAAAGGGCGGCGGAGGCTGGCTGGCAGGGAGCAGCCACTCGAAATCCAAACACACAGGCAAAGAGCTGGAATGGAACAGTCTCCCTCTTTTCCTCTGTTTGACTTGTGAGAGTCATTCACACTGCATACCAGGAATATAAGTGCAAAAAGGGAGTCATTGTTGAAACGGCCAAGTTTAAAACAGCAAAACACGGATACTGTAGTCTTTCAAAGACACAAATAGTGCGCTTACTTCAGAGATTTCTGACCTCACACTCATGGTTTGCTCTAAAATTAAAAAAGTCTGTTGAGAAAATCTTCAGAACGACTTAATCCCCCAGCTTGATAAATCATGGAACTAGCACTTCTCTCTTCATTATATTTATACTCTTCTTCCCTCAGTTATTATTCATCTTCACCATTAAAATGCAATCTTTGCTGCTATACCCCTCCAACCAGCATAGCCACATTCCCCACATGTCCCCTCAGTGTTGTATCCCATAACCCGTGAACGGGATGTTCAGTCCATCAACATCAGGCTCCTCATGCGCAACTCATTAGTGGTAATTAATGGTGGGCGAGTCACAGGCAACCCTAGGCACTATGGAGTCCAAACCGAACCCGGGCCAGCCCCACCCCGACCAGTCCAGACAGGCACAAGTTGTTTTTCTGCTTGGTTGGCTGGGGCACTTCATCTAAGCAGCTTAATGCTCTTGGCCGCATAAGCAGAGCTGGAAATTAGCCAACAAGAGAGAGCTTTGATTTTATATTATTAAGGAGTGACTTTTTTAAAAGTGAAATCAAATCTTCTGTATAAGTTTGAGTGTTTTTCCATGGAGAATAATGGTCTAACTTTGACGTGAAGCAGCCTTTGGGATGTTTTGCTTTGAAAAATCATGACTGCTCGCGTGAGATTCAGTGAAGTGTCCACATGCATTGACACCCCAACTGTATCAACAGAAAGTACTCTTATTAAACAATATTATTTATCCATCTCAAGGTGCTTTGGAGAAACTCTGAATGAAGAGCTTCATCCCAAAGGGGGTGTTATGTTAACTTGTTTTGCCTCTATTCCTCACTTGAGGCCAACTTCCATGATCCCAAAGTCAGCGAGGCATTAATGTGAGTCAAGTACAGAGAGTTTCAGTACAAATGTGCACAATAGTGCCAATGGCCAGCGTTATTGAATGACTGGCTGACTGCTGTTGCACAGAAACTCTTTTTAGGCTATTAATTGCACTGAGTGCGAAAATGACATGAGAATTCATCCAATGAGTCCTGTGTCTTGTTCCGCAATATGAGAGCAGTAACACCCAGAGGACTGTCATAGTTTAATATCATCCTGTCAACAGTCTTGGGGTTAAAAAGTCTCCACACTGGTATTACTGTAATAGGCTTGTGATATTTGCTCAAACTGCCATCCATTCTTCATTTACTTCTTGTTGTTGCTCAGCTTGCAAGTAATGAGTTATGTAATTGATTTTCTGTTTGCGTCACTTAGTGCCCTTAAGCCTCTAAGAGCAGTCTACTTCTGTTTTCACAATAGACACTCTCATATGCATTATATAATGCTGACTTGGCTGCCAGGGGTATTACAGCCAAGGTCTTGATGGAGCGTTTGAGTATGAATAGAGGGGCTACGCCTCGAACTGTAGTCTGCCTTCTAGAGTTTTCTAAAACACTCGGCTGCCTGTTCCAATCAGGGAGGAGAAGTTAAAGCTCTGCCTCGGCCATTAGACTGGTGGTCTTTGTCACTGCCCGATGTAAGTAGAGTGCAGCTGTGAGTCACGCATGCTCAGAACGGTTTACGGCATAACGGGTCATACTGGAATTTGTGAAATCCATGAAAAAATAAACTTTTCTCATTACAATAACAGAATATGGGAATCATTTCAAAAACATTGTAGCTATCAATCATTGCTTGATTGCTAACGTTAGCTCAAAATACTATTCAAGGGACAGTCTTTGTTGTGTTTTATTGCTAAAGTTAGCTCAAAACACCATTCAACTGACAGCCTTTGTTGTGTTTGATGGTAACTTGTATCCAGCAGTGAACGATCTTTGTTAAATAGGTCCATTTTTACTGTGTTGACATTACAGAAGTCTCGTTAGCATCTTTTAGGCTACTTGTCGCAAAGTGATGCATGTGCAAATCAAATCTGCACTGCCCGTCTGCACTCTATGGGCAATGACAGTCTTCCCTGTTTTCTTTTCATTTTCACCAACCATGACTGTACCTATGAGTGAACCTTGTATGCATGTTTGGTATTAGTGCATGTTTGACAGTAGAGCGTGCCGTGAAGATAAAGTGCCTCAGAGCATGTGAGCTGAAGCCCAGATGTGTTTTCTGATTTCCTCCAGATCAGTCTGCACACAAGGTCGCTAATCGTCCTTTGACTCCGTTCACATAAGAGGATTTCAAAGTGTGGTAGTAGTCTATATGAATCACTTTATGCCACGTCACATTAAGTACCTTTATGTTATCACCGCAGGGTTGCGCGGCCCTCTCACTACTCCCTGCCATGTCAAAGTGACAGATAATTGACAGTGACATAGCCGTTGAATTTGTCAGGGGGCCATCAACCAGATGTTTCCACCATATACTATATGGACGGCATCAAATCCTATCAGCTATTTGAAAAGGCATGGGTCTTTTATTCTAAGCGTGAGTTGCCGCAACTTTCACAAAGCAACTAACAGTGGTGAGCTGGAACCAAAGCCTTGAAATGATCTGACAGTGTGATCATATGGCCACGGTGAAGCTGAAATAAAAGTATCTAGGGGTTGAGTCTTTTATAATAAAATGTAAAAAATGACTTATCTATAAAGGCCTCTGTTTAGCATTCATGCCTTGAAGGTGACTAACCAAATTTAGCCAACAGGGAACACATTTAGGCCAACGGTAAAACTGTTCTATCAAGTAATCAGGGGACTGTAGCATTTCTGCAAAGTGCAAAACAAATCAGTTTTCATTGTGTCCATTACGCATGATAACAACCTTTGTTTTAGTAACTGTGCCCACCATAACCATTAAGTGACTTCAACCCACTCACATAAATTCAGATTTTTGTGCTATTAGGGTTAAAGTCTTCCTACATACTGCTGCTCAGCTACATTTCTTCAACCGCTTCTTTTTCTTTCTATTTTTTTTTCATTATTTGAGGCTCATCCTGAACTTTAGCAGGGACCCATCCAGCCCAAAGTGATTGATGTGGAAACAAAACACAGAAGACACAGAGCAAAATGTGTCCTCAACAGCAGGGGGGATAAATTAGAGTGCAGATCGGGCCGCATTTTTTTTTTTTGTCCGGCCCGTGTCCGACAGAGCAGTAACCAACCCCGACCCGAGCCCACAGTTAAAATCTTATTTTTTTCTCATACTAACGACATATGAAAGTTTGTCTTTGTGGAAAGCCCACATTTATTAAGCAACTGAAGGCATTCGGAAATGTCAACAGATGAGCGCATCTCGCACACGGTGCAACAAGCGCACGTTAATAAGCTGTTTGATTTAAAATGTTCAATGTGTCAACCTTTCCTGATTGCTTGGTTTCCAACCGTGGTGGTCAGAACACCAGTGCAGACTCGTTACCTCCAGGGCCCACGTTATAAAATGAATAATGTTAGGGTTAAAATCCCATTTCTGGTGAGAAAATGAATGAACTTGGCTTTCAGTCTGGGGTTTTTTTGGACACCGCACCAACTCTGCTCCGGTCGCATCTACACGTCTGCTTCCTCTTTCTCTATCTCTCTTTCTGCCCACTTTCCACACGCACAGACCATACGCAGTGAGCTCTCTTAAAGGAGCCGCAGAACAAGATGTGACCGAGCCCGACCCAAACCCGAACATCATTTCTGAATATCTGTCCAAACCCATTGGGTCCCATTGGGTCCCGTTGGGTCCCGTCAGGTCATGTTGGGCTCGGTTCGGTTATCCATCCTCTAGTCTAAATCCAGTGATAGAGATGCCTTGAAAACCAACAGCACACGGACATTTTGACAAATATCAAACTGCAGTTACTCAAAGTTTAGAGTCCCAGCTTTGAGGGCATTATGGGATCTGCTGTTTGGCAACCATGTTGGTTTGAATGTCGTGGTAGCAGTGCCAACCTGTCTATAAACACACACAAAAGTCAAGGAGCTGATACAGGTTCTTTATGGGAATAGCATACACATTTAAATAATGCATTGAATATTAGGCCTGCTGCTCCTATGCAGCTTCTCTGTCTCTCCTCTCCCCCTCCCCTCTGTCTGTCTCTAATTACAGGAGTTTAGACTGGTGTGTGGGAGTCAGGGTTCCAGCTGCAGCTCATCTACCACAATCAACCTCTGCTTCATATACCCGATCATTCCTCTACTCTGTGTCAATTGAACACTTACACTTTTTATAATGGGAAAACCACCAACTGGACATTGCAGTCTATGTGAAGAAATGGAGACATTGGAGCATGTCCTGATGTCGTGTAGGAAATTCATTCAAGAAAGAGGAGTCATGTTTGCAGGATTAAATAAATTAGGGCCAGGTGTAAAGATGTTCTTGAAAGTGAGGTTTCCATAACTGGATGGAAGTGTATATTTGCATTTTTGAAGGGCACTGGTCTACTTAGAAAATTATAGTTAAATGAAACAAATAGATAACGAGTAATTACCATTAGGAGGCAGTAATGCAGCGAATAGGATGCCAACTGCCTTAAAACCCTAAAGAAGAAGAACACTGTCAGCTCAAAGTCAAGACAATCAGTGTTAGTCTCGCTCATGACCGAACACGCTACCTGTTGGCTACTTATGTGCAGTGTTGGGGAGTAACGGAATACATATTCAGAATACAAATTATGAGTAACTGTATTCTATGAATTAAAGAGGTGATATTTGGAATATAGTTACATGACGATACTTCCACTGTTTCACAAGTTGATTCATTATCTAAATAAACTACTCTAACTCCATGCATTTCCCAGAAGCCTCCATATGAAAACAAAAAAGGGCAGGAATGCGTTTCTATCTTGGAAATTCAAATATCATTTCACATTAAAGAACAGGGAGAAAGAACTATAACTGTGCAATGCATGGGTAGTTGTCTGCTGTAGTTTTACTGGTCACATTGCTAATTTATAGTTGTATCAGGTAGCTACCTGCTTAGTTGACGTGCAACTTTACATTTTTCTATGTGCTGATTTACTAGCCCCAAAGCCGTTGAAAGACTGACTAGCCCCGTTTGACATGCTAGCGTAAAGTTAGCTAAAATTAGTTTGTGGTAGCAAGACTGCGGTTAGATTTTTGTAGTAGGCTAGGTAGTTTGGGACTACAAATACAAAAATCTTTCTGCTTGTCCGTGTACACATTAGGCCAGTTGGAACAGAAGAACACACCAGAAGCATGTTTAGTAAGCAGTATTTGATGGCCGCATTCTACACAAAATGCAATTCAATGTGGAAGTAATCCAAGTATTCAGAATATGTTACTCAGACTCAGTAACGTAACGGAATACATTACAAATGACATTTTTGGGCATGTATTCTCTATTCTGTAACAAAATATGTTTTGAAAGTATCCTTCCCAACACTGCTTATGTGTTTGCCTGTCTTGATCTGCTTTTCCCTGTGAATCAGTTTTTATTGGAACCTGACTCCTGCTACCGCTCCACTCCTACCATCCACCAGACCAGACATCCACCACTGGACCTCACCACTAGCTTGTTGACTGGACAACTCGGATGGTACCACTCCTGCTTGGAACCCCTTGGAACTGTTTGCCTCTCTGGAAACCTGGACTTGCTTTTCCCCTCTCTGGAAACCTGGACTGTAGTTAAGTACTTGGACCTGTTAACTTTCATTCTGGCTCTGTGTAACTGTCTGTATTTGGGTTTGGCTCCTGTTTCTAACATAGCATTGAATTGTTGGATGAAAGGATCTATACCACCCTCAGTAACATAAGGGGAAACCGCCCGCTAGCCTTGCTTTGTCTTAAGGTAGGTTTCCAGAGACAGTCCCCGGTTTTGGTGACCTGTCCACAGCTGGATCTGTCCCCGGAAATGTCTGTCGTTTTCACTGGGACTAACAGACCCAAAATTGGAATGAAAGAAAGAAAACTTTGATCAAACGTAGCCGATAGTCACACACCCTACACACACAGGCTCAAGACAACCAGAGCCAGTGCTGCTTGGAGCTCAGAGATGGTTTAGAAAGCCGTATTTTACGATGCTAAAATGACTGATTATTTACATGGAGTCTGGTGGGTCTGGTGGGTTTGGCAAACGCAATTTCACGGACTTTTATGTTTTATAAAAGGATCTTAATCTTTAACAGAAAGGTCAACCTCCTTAGAAGTCCTTTCCATAATGTTGTCAGACACTTGTCAGTAGCAAAAGGAGCACTTTTATGAACGTAAATAAAAGCTGGACAATTATCCCATTAACTTACATTGTAGCTTGTTTCTCTGCAGCGATCTCGTTTAATACTGGACCAATGTCAACGGAAAATATTTCCTCAATAGTTTTTATTAAAACAAAACAAGCCTGAAGCAATAAAGCAAAAGCTGTCAGATAAATGTAGTTCAGTAAACATTACAACATTCCCCTCTGAGGTGTAGTGGAGTACAAGTATGAAGTAGCAGCAGGGGTGATTCTAGGATCAGACCTTTAGGGGGGCTCAGCCCCTAATGAGAACAGCTCTAGGTCTAGTGTCCCCGTTTTAAGTTTTCAAAAATATAAACATGACTTGTTTTGGAGGTATATATACTTCTGAGCTGAAAATGTCCCCGAATTTTGTCTAAGAAATCTGGTCACCTTACTTAAGGTAACTTTCTGGAGTCTTGTTGTCAGCGTGAGGTTACCAGGCACCCAGCAAAGACTCAGGAACTTTAGTGGTGCTGGTTGGTTACCTTTGGACGGAGCCAGGCTATCTTTTCCTCTTATTTCCAGCCTTGATACAATGCTAAGCAATAGGCTGTTGGCTATAGCTTAATATTTAGCATGCAGACGTAAGAGTGGTATCATTCTCCTGATCTAACTCTGGGAAAATAAGCATATTTCCCAAAAGTTTAAATATTCATTTATCATCTCTCCAATAGTGCATGTATAGGTACTGAGCATGTGTGTGAAATTCAGGCCTGTGTGTAGTGTGTGTAATAACAACAGAGTGTAAATTGTAATTTCCCCTTGTGGGATTAATAAAGTATAGTAAAGTATTATTATTATTATTATTATTATTATTATTAAAGAATTTTGTCCAGCTATTCAGGAGGAAACATTATCAAATTAAATGTTTGTATAAAAATATGTATAATTGTTGATGTCTTTCATTTGAAAATCACACCATGTTGTGCATCACTCTATAGACCCTTTGCAAACATGTGACCACGACCACGTGACGACACCATGATGGACGGCAGAATCACCGGAAGCACAAGCTAAACAGTGTAGTAGACGAGTGGAAAGTTTTATTAGTTTTGATAAGTTTAAAATAAATAACAAATAAACTGTAATAATACTATCTTCTTCATTATGGCTTCTTCTATTGAACAACAAGTTGTCGTGCCATTATAGGTCGAGGTAGGGCATCTGGTAGGTGCTCACAAAGAGCGGTATTTGGAGAAGTTGGAGATAGCAGGATTGGATTCCGACCCTTACCTTTTTCCTCCCTCTGTTTTTAGTCTGCCTGACTTCAGTCCACACGATCTGTACCACTATGTGGTAAACAGGGTACCCCCATACACTGGTGCTGATCTCAAAGCTTTTAAAAGTCTGGATGCTTTACCAGTTCTTTGTAGCTGGATGGGTTACAGGTATGCGATGCTATGCTAACAGTGGGGGGAGGTACCTCATAATGGCAAAGATAAGACACGCATTTAACTCGTTTTTTTTTAATCTTTTTGAAGCTAGTTTCCGTGCCATGTCATGTTTAATTTAACTGATATTTTCACATACGTGTTAAGTTAAATTATTAAGGGAACGGCTTTCTTTTGGGGATATGTAGCTAGCTAGGTCAGGAAATAAACGATTATAGTTATGTGGGTCATCATCGGGTTAGCACGGCAGCTAGCTGGTGGGGATACTTGTATAATTATTTATCTAGTCATTTAAAACAGAAAGGCAATACATACGCTGGTTCATAGTTTGCGCGTTTAGAGTGAAGTGCAAAGGGTCTATACAGCATATTAGTTACCTAGTCTTATTTAAATGGCAGGTAGGTACAGTAGCCTACATGGATGGACAAATAAGATGGAGAAAGGCAGAGAATCCGATGTGCTACCTTCTTACACTAACCCCCAAAATCCCAGTAAAAAGATATAGTAGAGATAATTTTGGGAGGAAATAGGTAAAAATTCATTTGTTAGCTCACAGAAAGAAATATATTAGTTTTTGCAATGAAAGTGAAAAGAGGCAGTGAATTAGGTACCCATGGAAACGGGAATCTGTTTGTGGAGAGCGCTGCCAGTCCTGGAGAAAATTGTACCTTAAGGTCAGACTCTTTGTTATGGCAGAGAAAGTTGTGTATTGTGAAGATCTCACAGTGTGATGGGAGAATGCAGCAGATGAGGCGTATGACAGGAAAATGCTTAGGTATACTGATTTGGCAGCAGCGCTTAAAAGCTTGGGTGGAAGTTCAATGGCAACAGCTGAACAGCAGCCGAGGACTTAGAAACCCCTGAGTGGAGGTCAAAGCAGATGTGTGTGAGGCAGCAGCAGGGGACTTTGTTTTTGGAGGGAAAAAGCCACTTGATCAACTTCACTTCAGATATTATAGAGCAGGCTTGTTTATGCATGTAAAATATGTAGTGCAGTACATTTTCTAATAAGATATGTCAGGTAGTAAGCATTGGATTGCAGAATGGAGCACTTGAAGAGGATCTACCTCAGAAACGTGCCCACTGAAAACTGGGGTTCCTCAGGGGTCAGTCCCGGGACCCCTTCTTTTCTCTCTGTACGCCAACTCTCTTGGGTCTGTCATTCACTCGCACTGCTTTTCTTATCACAGTCTGAAACTCAAATAGCAGCATGTATCTCAGCCTGTGACTGACATTTCTTCTTGGATGTCCACACACCATCTGAAACTCAACCTTGACAAGACTGAGCTCCTTTTCCTTCCAGGAATGGGCTTTCCTACTCAAGACCTGACTATAACAATTGACAACTCTGCTGTAGCCCCCACCCAGACTGCTAGAAACCAAGGTGTGACACTTGACGACCAACTCTCCTTCACTGCCAACATTGTTGCAACTACCCAATCATGTAGATGCATGCTACATAACATCAGAAGGAAATGTCCCCTTCTAACGCATAAGGCGGTTCTGGTTCAAGCTTCAGTCATCTAGACCTGCATCAACCCACCAATTGTGAATGAATAACGACTTGTCTTAAACCTGTTCTCTCACACTACACCCCTCCTCCGCTCTCTTCGCTGGTTACCAATTGCTGCTTGCATCCGCTTCAAGACACTAGTACTTGCATACAGGGCCACAAACGGATCAGTCCCAGCTTACATCCAGGACCCTATAGCCCAACCCGCCAACTCTGCTCTGTTAGAGATAGGCATGCTAACTATCTAAAACATCTCTCAATGCAAATCAAACCAGGTATTAGTAACTGAAATAAAAGCCAGCCTAGAGTGAATTATCTGGTCATGTGGACAGTAGGAATAATGGTACATGTTCTACCTAGGCAGCTGGTAAATGATGCTTCCTGTTGGGTGGTTTATGATTAGAACCTCCTCTCTTGGATTAGTCCTTTAATCTTTTACATCTGAATCCTGCATTTTATGAAATCTAACAATGATTACACAAGTGAAAGGATTGCTACAACCTGCGCTTTTGGCAAATGCAACATTATCGCCCAACCATCGTGTAGTGCCTGCCTGATTTTCTTTTTGGCCAGTGACTAATACCTCAGCTCATCAAAAACAAAGAGCTGTTATTTGTGAGAATGAAGTCATTCATTGATAGTTTCTTTCCATCCTCTTTCTTCCACCCACTTCTTATAAAAAAACAACTGATTATGCTGCCATACAGTGATGACACACAGGCACGCAGCATGACAAAGAAAACAAATGATAACCTATTGATTTACAGCATACAGTTCTTGCATACAGGGCCACAAGGATCAGTCCCAGCTTACAAGGACCCTATAGCCCAATGCACCTGCTGGTATTGCCAACCTTTATCTAATAAAGAACAAATACATGTGATGTAAATGTTGACTTACTTTACTCTTTTTGGCTGGAATTCTCCTTTAAGTAAGGTAACAAAGTATTTGTACTTTGTTGGTAAAGTAAAAATGGCATACATGCTCATTAATCCTTTAATTAGGAATAAAGAAATTGCATTGTAATGATAATGCAGTCTCTCTCTCTCTCTCTCTCATACCACTCATATATAGCTCCGATCATCACTATTTAGGATGCAAGATTTATAGCGTCCCACAAATGGTCTATTAATGCTTTCAGTAATCAAGGAGAAAAACTTTGAGCCACTTTGTTTTTAATTAACTTTCGATTTTGGTGAAATATAACAAGCCAACACGGAAGACAAATCTTTGCGAGGAAAAGATATTACAACAAAATCCTGCATAAGAACTACACTGTTAATCGTCCAGCTTTGTGACTGTAATGGCAAAACAGCATCAAAGGCAGCGGTGATGTGCAAGGATGTCTGACTATATCTCTCTGATAGCTGTGTGGCTCAACTGATCAACAAAGCTTAGTTAGATGGAGTGAGACAACAATATGCCAGTGTCTGGTCTTCAAAGCCTATGTTTTAATGACCTGTATATTGTAAGTGTATTGTGAATAAAAGAGAAGTAAGTGAAGTAATTAAAGGCAGATGGTTTACTAAATGTGTCAAAAGGGAAGAGGAGCTTCAGTGGGGCACCACCATCAAGTTGTGAATGGAGAGGAAGTCAGGGAAAAATAGCAGCTTGTGCCACACCGGTGCCACTCGGCCCCTGCAGGGAATAAATATTTGCCAAAGAATCTCTTATTTGCCAATGACTGGCAAGCCATTCATAGCCTCCTTGAGGGTGGGGGTATTGGCAATCCATTTATTTACTCTAGGTCAAAACATAAGTAAATCACTGATAAACTCAGCTTAAAACTGTTAAACGGGGGAGATGAGGGGATATTCTTTGCCTTATCTGTCACATGCAAGAAAACACCCTGAGCCCATAAATAACACTCATCATCTCATCAGACATGGCAACCTCGTGAATGACAGGTAATCCGACTCTGCAGAAGACTTCTCTGCACCAGACGGCAACCATGCTCCATAAGGGGTTTGATGTGTGTGAGCGTGCACAAATAAAAAAAAGAGATTTTCTTTCTTGTAGCCCTGGTGAAACTCCAGTTGTGAATAATTCACTCACACTGACTGGATAAAAGTGACTCTATGGTTCAAAGATATCCAGTGCTGCTAAATATTGTATTGTGCATACTGTTTACATTTACATACACTTTTTGTATATGCTTACTCACATATATCGTCATATCCTTTGGGATTGGGAGAGCACGGTATAAAGTCTTGGCAGGGTCAGAGGTTTATCTCACATATAAAACATGTAAGGGACTGTGGAAATATTATTTGAGGGGGAGAGGGGGTCAGAGAAGGGTGAGGGTTATGGATTTAACACTGTGCTCTTTGAAACAGCTTGGAAGAAACGTGACTCAGGCATCATAACTGATTTTAAGGGACAGTCAGACATTGGATCTAATACATATTAGCCTATATCATCATCTAATCTAATTATATTCTCATCAGACTCACAATGCTGCTTGTTATGCTCCTTTCACACATTCTGTGGCTCTAATAACTGTTTACTTAGCAGCTCTTTATCAAAAATGCTTGGAGTGGCTGGAATATTCACTATATATTATGTTGTCATGTTTGCCATACATGTATTATTTAGACAAAAATTAGAGGGAAGGGTATGTCATTTTTCATTCATGTCATTGTAGTGCTTGGTAGGGTCTTTCCCTTTCCTTCCCCACCCCAATAATTTTGGTAAAGTCCCTTAATTAATTTGGATTTAAACATAAAAACAATGACATCATATTAGTACTGTGTATGGCCTACTGGAGAACAGACAATGTGCTGAATGTTAATGTGGTGCACTTACAAATTCAGGTCAGAATAATTAGAATAATTTAGAATACAAGTAAGTTTTTTTCCCCCTTTTGGCAAAAAAAGTGTGTAACACGAGAGCATCATACTCTCTCTGCTTACTCTAGACAGTGACTCATATTTCCTTTCAGAGAAACCAGGAGAGACCTGGATGACCAAAAGACAGATGTACAATGTGAGAGAAAAGAAAGACAGTGAGGAGTGTAACGTTGAGTGTAGCAGGAGTGTGGAGCAGAAATCAAAAAAAGAAAATCAATAAAAACAGGGAGACAGTGATGGACAGTCAATAGACTTGAGAGGACCTAGAGACAACACGGCTAACAACTGACAGTCCCTTCCCCTGTCCTCAAATATTATGGAGATACAACCTACAAAGATGTGACTATCAGTCAGATGCAAAAAAAATGCTTCTGCCGTCTCTTCCAGTGACCGCGTGACGCGTGAGCCCAGATAGAGACAAAAATACAATCTGAAGGTTGGAGTGCAGAAGCTGATGCCCTTTGGTGGAAAATGTGATAGTATGTCTGCCTTTGGGCTGCGAAAGCAGGACAGAACAGCCGGCAGGAGCATGTGAAACACAATCGTTCCCTGTCAGCTCCAGGTCAGCAACTTTTACAGCACCAAAAATAGGCCTTTGTTGTCGACCCCTGTAATCAGTGTTGAAAAAGCGCCGCTACATTACACTTCATCTCAATTTGTCTCCAATTTAGCATCACTTATGTTTAGCAACTAGCGGCAAGACACAGCTAAAATAAGGACACATGCACAATAGAAGCCTTAAAAAAGTGCTCGGATAGTATTGCGACTTGCTGTTGTCCTATGGAAACAAACAACCACGGCTGAGCACACAGCCTGAGGGTGTTGATACCAGAAAAGCCGCGATGACATCAATAGCTGGAGGCTGTCCTAGCCACTGGCCTGCAGCCATCCAGTTAAGGGCTCCAAGATGAAAAGCTCCACCCACCCTAATGTTGCCTTGAGGAACTGTAGCTACGGCCTCAACCGGAAGGCTGACAGACCGCTGGCTCACTCATTCAGAACATTGCACTGCTTAACCAGAAATGTCCATAGACTTAACAGTTGTACATGAAACTGTCAGAGGAGAGAGAGAGCGAGGGCAGCAGAGTAAATTGTTGGATTGACTTAACACGAGTGGGAAGCAATAAAGCTCTCCACCACAAAAACTAATGACTACAGCATGCTGACTGCAGGGCGCAGTGCTCCCACTGTCCCTCCCTCTCGTTTTCTTCCTGTCCCTCTCTTTCTGCAAAGATCTTGAGAAAAACCCTATCTCTCGTCCCAAAAAAAATAGGACAAAGTTGTTATGTCATGCAAGTAACAGTGAAAACAAAGTTTGCACTATTTTGAAATTGATCCAACCTTTACAGATGTCATTATGTCAATGTCCCTGTTATGCCAAAGACAACAGAAGGAAGCTAACATCTACTGTGGTTAATGAATAGGTATGACCTTTCTCTGGCTTTGCAAATTTTATCTGTGAAACGACATCTGACACTGGCCATTACACCTGTCAGGATGCACACGTCGTGTGCAGACTGGTTAAGACAAAAAGCAATAACGTTGTCAGAGCAGGAGGAAAGCAGCGAGCGACCAGAGGGGAGAATGAACAGGTTCAAAGGGTTACGCACCGACTCTCTTTGTAGGTGTGTAGGGTTTCTGACCCGCAGGTGTCCAAGGCTGTGAAAAGCAGCTCTTAATCAACCATAAAAGGGAAAATGTCCTGCAGGCCTGGGCTGTGGAAGAGGGACGAGTGATGCAGTATTCAGTGTTTTAAACACGTGGATGCTTTCAACATCTCCGTTAGAAATCATACTTCATCATCATTTCATAATCAGGTGTGCTTTGCATAATAAGTTAAAAAGTAGCTTTTTGCATTCTATGTTGTGTGATTGTAAATGAGTAATACGTAAATATGGGCAGGTTGCATTATATAGTTCATGTTGAAACAGAGCTGGCATTAATTAAGAGGAAAACTGCACAAAAAACCATGCAGTTATTTATTAATATTAAAGTATGTTATCCCAATAATTCATTGGCAACATACAAGTATCGTCACAATCTTTGTTAACCTTGGTGTAAAGATTAATTAACTTCAAAAGGTAAAGAAAGCCAAAGCGGAAACGAGTAGCCCTCCAGCTACTGGCCGCTACATCAAAGAGACTATCTAAAGATATATATATATATATATATATATATATAATGCACAATCTGTCCAATCAGAAACGAGAAGGCCTATTCTCTGTGTGGGATACCTCTACCTGTACAGTACAATGTACAGTAAATTCTGTTAAGTACAATCCAGCACCTTGCCATACATTGCACAACAGTGAATAATCAATACGCTTTATACCTTAATATCATTTAACAGTTTTACATGTTATCATATTTTGGTAAATTCATGATATGATATTATGATGACACACCTGATGTCTGTTGGCTAACAAAATAAAGCGAAATGTAGTTTTTTTTCAACAAAATAAGATAAATTGGGGAATATCTTTCGGAAATGGGTTTCGCACTATAGTATAATACAGTTCAATACAACGAATATCAAAGATATTTCAGGAAGTTTAGGCCTTTTTGGTTTCTTTCCAAGAGTTAGATGAAAAGATTGACACAGGCATGAGTACTGATCTTCTCATCTAACTTTCGGGAAGAAAGTGAAGAAGGATTTCCCAAAATGTCAAACTCTTCCTGCAATTAAGGATATTTTTCAAACATTTAAAAACAGGCAGACAAACCCTCCTTATCTCTCTCACCTTTTTACTGTTCCCCATTTTATATCTATGATAACACTTGCAACAAGCCAACAAGACAAGCAGTCACCCCAAAACATAACTATTCAATATAAGGCACTGCAATATAACAGCCCTTGGATAAACTTTGTGAAGGTAATCATGTGCAATGACTCATGTGTCAGCGAGGTGTTGAGTCAGCCCTGTGCCAGATTTGAGTTCATCCATTGCTTAGTTGTCATATTTGGATTGTATTATATTGTACAGGGTTTATGTTATAGTGTGGTTTGAGAGGCACATGGCCAGCATGTCACCATTTTGCAGAATGATCCCTCATCGATCTCTTGCTGGCTGATCAAACACAGCTGTGTAGCCATGTTAATGTTTGGATGCTTGACACTATTGATCATGGATTGATTTCTTTTTTTCATGTATTCCGATGTGTTTTGGCTGGCCTCCAGCTGTGTCCAGTGGTTTAAAGATGATGACACAATTGCAGGAGAGGCACAGAGAGCCATTAGCCATCTGGATGGTGTGCAGCAGCCTAAGAAAGCATAGACCTTGCTTTACTGTAGAGGCATGTGTCTCCCATAAATCCCCCCTTTTGTCTTTATTTCTTCAACTCTTCGTGCAACAATGTATTCCCAACCAAACAAACAGTTTTTTCACTTATTCTGCTTTTATCCCAAACTGCTCCTTGATGCTTTGAGCCAATTTTTTCCCTTGTGGGACACGAACAAGAAGGAGACTGTCGTGTGAGTAACAATTTCAGAGTTTGAATAAACAGCTAACAGTCCATATTTTAGGTTTATGTTTTTTGTAGTCTTACATCGGTGCTGTTTTGTGCAAGCAGAGTTCAGTCAAAAGCAGGATCAGACCGAGGGTGTGGGCAAAGACGACACAGCAGAGAGTGTAATGAGTGCACACAGGGTGAAAGATCAGAGACACAGTATGACATATTAATCTCCTTCCCCCCAGGGAACCTGACACCTGCAGAATACAACAGGTATGAGAGGAAATTCAGTTTGCAGTTGTCAGCACAGGGTTTGGTGCCTGAGCTCTGATTACAGAACTGTCTCTTTCTCTTTATTTTCATACAGTGTTCAAGCTATGCAAACAGTACAATCACTCACATGATCAGCCTAGACCTGCAGTAAATTAATGCACACAGTACAATTGTTATTGTAGCAGCACCAATCTGTTAATATTTGGCCTGTAGCCTCGTCATTTAAGGAATAGAACTGGACTCGGGACGTAGGTTAGTTTATTGTAGCGTGGATGAAGGGGGAAACTAGCAAATCTAGATCGTTTTGTCTTTATATATAAATAAATTGGGCAAGATACATTATGCAAACAAGACATGAAGAGACATGAAGACAGAAGTGTTGGCAGTAGGCCTGCACGATTCATATTTACATTAATATATATATATATATATATGTATATATATATACATATATATATATATATATATATTTAAAAAATATATACTGTATAATATATATACTATATATATATTTTTTTTAATGACTGATTCTGATTTAATTTTATGTGTTGACTGCATGACAAACGCTACTACTTTCATCTGTGAGTTTTAAACAGGCTGTATAAAATAGGTTTTAATGCTCTCCCTTCTCTTCATTGAAGCCTCTGTGTTTACAGGCTTGATATTGCCAATTTGTTTTGTTTTGTCATGGTCAACAAAATCGTGGCAGAGAATCGTGATATCAATTCTAAGCAAAAAACTAATCGTGATTCATATTTTTCCCCGAATCAAGCAGGCCTAGTTGGCAGGGGTATTTTTTTCACTTTTGAGAGAGCCACATTAGCTGTTTCCCCCAGCTTCCTGTACGTACGCAATGCTAGGCTGACAACAACATTGACTCTGGCTCTGTTTTTAAAGGAATAGTTCAACATTTTGGGAATTACACTTATTCACTTTCTTCCTGAGCGAAATCAATATCCCTCTCATGTCTGTAAGCTGTATATTAAGCTACAGCTTGATGCTGGTTATCTTAGCTTAGCATTAATGGTATGTGTCCACTGGCAAGCGTCATTTCCACGTGCCCCATTCATTGTAAGCAGACAGGCAATGCATTCTGGTAGCGTCCTACCTAGGCCTGCACAATTCAGAGAAAAATATGAATCACGATTATCTGCCACGATTTTTTTTTCTCACCAACTGTAATGGTTATTGCACACATGAATCATGACAAAATAGAAAAAATTGGCAGTACCAAACATAGATGTTTTTTTTTGGCACCTATAGCTCATTGGGCATCACCACAAGCCTGTAAACACAGAGGCTTCAATGAAGAGAAGGGACAGCATTGCAGCGCTTGGGAGCGCTTTAAAACCTATTTTATACATAAACTCACAGAAGAAGTAGTAGTGTTTGTGATGCAGTTGGCTCGTAAAATTAAATGACAATCAAATAAAACCAGAAGAAACCAGACAAGGGTCGCGGGTCAGTGTAATCAAGTACACCTGAGGAAGGCCAAGTGTCAGCCGAAATGGGTGTGCCGGAGCATTTGGCTGTTGTGCAGACTAAACTAACTTTCTTTGAACATTATGTATTTTTTGCCTGCACCAGCAACTATATGGATATGCACAACATCGTCTTTTTCCGAACGAGTCGCCGTGTTGGTCCGTTTTGAAATCCAGGAGCAGACAGCCCACGAGTGAAGCATTTGTCAAATCAGGTGTCAAACTCAGGGTCATTAAGGGTGGAGCCTGTTTTCTTTGCTTGTCAGTGGTCATTGAAAAAAGTTCCTATGCTGGCGTCCTATGCTGGGAAGCGGGCGATGCCTGCCGTCAAAAACACCTATGTGGACACGTACCATTAGATAAGAAGCACAGAGCACACAGAACACCTTGAAAGCTCTCTAAAATTCTACATCTCATTTGTTGTAGGGTGGCAGTAGCTCAGTTTGTAGGGAGTTGGGTTAGGAACCGGAACTCTGACATCTTTCCATTAGTGCATGTATAGCTACTGAGCATGTGTGTGTAATTCAGGCCAGTGTGTAATAACAACAGAGTGTAAATTGTAATTTCCCCTTGTGGGAATATTAAAGTTTACATTAAATCTTATTTAATTCCTCTGTCAGTCTTTATGCTAATCATGTTGCCTTAGGGAAGTAAACAAATAAGGTATTTCCCAAAATGTCAGACTATTCCATTAATACACATACATGAGACTGACTTTAATGGGCTACGCTTACTGTAGGAAAGAAAGTTGATAAGTGTATTTCCAAAAAAAATAAATCCTTTCCAATATTGTTTTGTTTTGTATCTGATTGTTCACATGCTTTAACAACCCGTTAAAATTAAAGAAATAAAAGACCACACATTTTTCTTTCAGTTCTCGTCTAAAACAACATGCCTGCCATCACCAAATTGAATGTTGTCATCGCAACGTGTGCTCGGGGGCTTCTTGCATGTAGATCGGGGAATGTTGTTTTCATAATAGGCCTTTATTCATATGGCTCTCTGCCACCTTTCCTTCATTACACCATGGGCCTCCAAACCCCAAAACCAACGTGACCACAACCCAAGCATGTGGGTCCCTTCTGTTCAGTATGCTGCCTCATCCAAATACTGTAGGTCCGGCGAGTTGCTATGTGCTGTGACGTCATGTCATTACCAAAACTGCGTGTGAACATGTGAACTCCATGCAAGTTTTAGACAGAGATGAGCAATTAAGTGAGTGTGTTGCTATTTTTGCAAGGACAGTAATGACTAATTAAGAGTTCATTTCATAAACACTGATCAGATAATGTGATGTGACACACTGGTGTAAAGATGAGGATACTGTAAAAATCCTTTCCTCTTAAACTGCATCAACAGTGATGTAACCTCTGTGAATTGGGCCCCCAGAGATGAGCTGTTATACATTGTTAAAGACCCATCATTATAGGGTGTAGAGTCATCGACTGCAAAATCAAAAGCACATTCAATGAGTTTGTAAATCCACATATAACTCTCGTAGCTTGGCTATGAGAGTTAAAACCACTACAGCACACAGCCAGGGTTTAAAAGTGGACTTCTTCACTGTATGTTTTGTTCAAAGTCCCCATGTTCAGCATCTTGTTGCTGTATGTTGAATTTTTGTCTTACACAATGTCTGATTTTCACCACTGAACTCCAGCTTTCTTGGTTTACAGTGTAGCGTAGGTGTTAGACCACACTCAAACAAGACACTTCACAATTTCTGTCAGAGCAGCTCCAGCATAACGCGAGGAAAGCTCAACAACACCGAGCATGAGATCCAGCCACATTATGTAGTATCCAGGCGTAGAGAAAATGGATTTTCAAAGTAAAGCTATCTTCCTTAATGATGCTTAAATTCCACTGAGGCCCTGCCAGTGGTGCAGAGTGAATCCAAGAGAAACATTTTTTCCATTAGATGAAATGTGTGCTTGTATATATCATCTGTTTTGAGAGACAAACTGCACCAAGATCCCTCTAATTTGACAAGCAATGTCACTCTGAATTGCAAAAATGCTACAGCAGCCTCTGAGAAAATAAGAAAGAAAATATAAAACATATTGTTAATGCACGCTGTGCATAGGGGAATGAAATTACATATAAAAAAGGTAGTGGAGCCTGACGAATGCCTCTGACTTGTTTCATTAATCAACTCTTTGCTGACAGTTTGCAGGAGTTCACTACTTTGTCTCAGAAACAGGAGTAAAAGCCAAATAAACACAGGGTGTTAGTCTTTACATTCATCTTACATTATATCAAAACAGCTATGACTGAGACAAGAACAGGTGAAAAGTCTTATTCTCACAGTATTGTAAATGTATGCAACAACTTATAGTAAACGTGTCCCATATATATTTAATAAATGCCAAGCCTGAGGTATGCAAATGAGGGTTGTGGATGGATGGATTTTTAACTCGCAACAGAAGGGCTTTTTAACCGACGCTGCACTTTTTTTAAAGAATCATTGTAAACCATTAGCTTCTCTATGTGACGACTTGTCATGAAACTAATCACATCTCACTTACTTGAGCTGCTTTCAAATGTCAACATTTCTGCTGAGAAAAAAACTAGAAACTTGGAAATTTGACTTTGTCAGCTGGAGGAAACTGAATGATTCATCTGTCTCGGGTCCCTGAACAGATCAAAATCATCCTTGCTATGTTCTCATTTTTCTCTTGCTGACAATCAGGCCTTAAGAGGTGTGCCACTTGTGATAAGTCGGACATGATTTATTTGCTGGCGTCTGCATCGTAAAGAGGGGACATTTAAAATCCCCGCACACAGATTTCACAGCTCATGGTTGCCCAACTTTGATTATACATAAAGTGACCCTCTCTGTCAACCATCAATCTCCACACATTCACTCCTAAACCTCACAATGTCTGCCCTAAATAAAAAATCTGGGTACATGCAATTCTGTTATCCCTCAAATCAGAAATCCAATATGTCTTTTGATGGAAATAGATTGGATGGGCCAGGTCAGCGCTCATCCTGCCAGAATAAATATGCAAATGACTTATATATGTTTTGAATCTCAAGAAGTAATCCTTGTCCATGGAGAAAATTAAATCCCACAGCCTCTTCAAACACCCAATCCAACAGATCACCTTGGCTTGCCATACTCTTACATTACAGCAGCAGTGAGAATGTGTTTCTTGAGCACAACGTGCCGTGCACTGACCCGTATCATTCAGGCAGGAATCAGACCCAACATGATAGACAGGAAGACATTTCACCTCCCAACAGATGATAGATGACATGTATTTGTGTGTCCACATACACTACCGTTCAAAAGTTTGGGGTCACCCAAACAATTTTGTGTTTTCCTGAAAAGTCACACTTATTCACCACCATACGTTGTGAAATGAATAGAAAATAGAGTCAAGACATTGACAAGGTTAGAAATAATGATTTGTATTTGAAATAAGATTTTTTTTACATCAAACTTTGCTTTCGTCAAAGAATCCTCCATTTGCAGCAATTACAGCATTGCAGACCTTTGGCATTCTAGCTGTTAATTTGTTGAGGTAATCTGGAGAAATTGCACCCCACGCTTCCAGAAGCAGCTCCCACAAGTTGGATTGGTTGGATGGGCACTTCTTGGTACCATACGGTCAAGCTGCTCCCACAACAGCTCAATGGGGTTCAGATCTGGTGACTGCGCTGGCCACTCCATTACCGATAGAATACCAGCTGCCTGCTTCTGCTCTAAATAGTTCTTGCACAATTTGGAGGTGTGTTTAGGGTCATTGTCCTGTTGTAGGATGAAATTGGCTCCAATCAAGCGCTGTCCACTGGGTATGGCATGGCGTTGCAAAATGGAGTGATAGCCTTCCTTATTCAGAATCCCTTTTACCCTGTACAAATCTCCCACCTTACCAGCACCAAAGCAACCCCAGACCATCATATTACCTCCACCATGCTTAACAGATGGCGTCAGGCATTCTTCCAGCATCTTTTCATTTGTTCTGCGTCTCACAAACGTTCTTCTTTGTGATCCAAACACCTCAAACTTGGATTCATCCGTCCACAACACTTTTTCCAGTCTTCCTCTGTCCAATGTCTGTGTTCTTTTGCCCATCTTAATCTTTTTCTTTTATTGGCCAGTCTCAGATATGGCTTTTTCTTTGCCACTCTGCCCTGAAGCCCAGAATCCCGCAGCCGCCTCTTCACTGTACATGTTGACACTGGTGTTTTGCGGGTACTATTTAATGAAGATGCCAGTTGGGGACCTGTGAGGCGTCTGTTTCTCAAACTAGAGACTCTAATGTACTTATCTTCTTGCTCAGTTGTGCAACGCGGCCTCCCACTTCTTTTTCTACTCTGGTTAGAGCCTGTTTGTGCTGTCCTCTGAAGGGAGTAGTACACACCGTTGTAGGAAATCTTCAATTTCTTAGCAATGTCTCGCATGGAATAGCCTTCATTTCTAAGGACAAGAATAGACTGTCGAGTTTCAGATGAAAGTTCTCTTTTTCTGGCCATTTTGAGCGTTTAATTGACCCCACAAATGTGATGCTCCAGAAACTCAATCTGCTCAAAGGAAGGTCAGTTTTGTAGCTTCTGTAACGACCTAAACTGTTTTCAGATGTGTGAACATGATTGCACAAGGGTTTTCTAATCATCAATTAGCCTTCTGAGCCAATGAGCAAACACATTGTACCATTAGAACACTGGAGTGATAGTTGCTGGAAATGGGCCTCTATACACCTATGTACATATTGCACCAAAAACCAGACATTTGCAGCTAGAATAGTCATTTACCACATTAGCAATGTATAGAGTGTATTTCTTCAAAGTTAAGACTAGTTTAAAGTTATCTTCATTGAAAAGTACAGTGCTTTTCCTTCAAAAATAAGGACATTTCAATGTGACCCCAAACTTTTGAACGGTAGTGTAAGTAAATATATAATGTCCCTCTCTTTCTTTCTCTTCTAACTGTTTAACTTTCAAGAGGTGACACAAAGAATGCAGTTAGCCTCTTATCAGGCTGAATCTGACCTCATTATTTCATCCATTAAAGCTGAAATCAGTCTGAAAATCAATGCTTTAGTTTAATATCATCTGCTCTGCGCAAGAGCGACGGAGAGGAAGAGAAGAGTGAACTGCCTCTGAAGTGTCGAATCTTTGTCTGTATGGATTTAGTCATTTCCTGAGGCTCCCTTTGTTACTCACCCCCACCCCCCCCAAGATCCCCTCAGCTGCAGTGGCTGAAACTGTGATGTCTATGTGATAATGTTTTTAGCCCCCACAGGGTGTAACACTTGGGTCAACATCACTCGTGTGCCCCGAGGAGCCCTTTCTGTGCCTCTGTTATTGTTATCAAACAGCCAGAAGTGGCGTGAGAGGGCAAAGGGCAGGGTCTCTATCTCCACGCCCCTTCCAACCCGCCTTTTACAGACGAGTCTGGCTTATAACATCCCCCAGCAGAAAGCTGCAGTCAGAATGCATCATCAGTCAGGACCAAAGAGGCACATCAACATGGTGCTTAAAGAAAAGTAGGAAAAGTTTTGTGAAGGCCATTAGGTTTATCTCATTTCTGTGAAGTTATGCTCTAAGACAGGGGCGTCAAACTCAATGTCACTAAAAGCCACGCTGGAAAATGAGAATCACCTCAAGGGCCAGACATGTTTAGTTTACTGACATGCTTTTATTTCATGGAAAAAGTAAAATATTTTTGACTGTAATATTGTATGTCTCATTTAACAATTCCAGTTATTGTCGTAATCAATATTTTATCATGCTCTACTATCCATCTATTTTTATTCTTAGGTACAGTATGTGTGCTAGATGTGTTTTTTGTGTTATGATTTTCTTGTTACTGGATGCCTAAAATTCCTTAGGGATGAATAAAGTATCTATCTATCTATCTATCTATCTATCTATCTATCTATCTATCTATCTATCTATCTATCTATCTATCTATCTATCTATCTATCTATCTATCTATCTATCTATCTATCTATCTATCTATCTATCTCCTTCTCAATCTAAAAAGGTTCCTTTGCCATTATAGAGTTTAGCAAATCAATCAAAACAATGCTTACATTTTTAAAAGCAGCTACCACACAGCCGACTCATAACAACTTGATATATACAGCCTGAAAATGAAAACTCTCTTTCTGTTCTGTGGACATTTCTGAGTCTCAAAGTCTGCAAATCTGCAAAATTCTGCTGAAAACAGTTTCCCGTCTTTTTGGTTTGGCGCGCAACTAGGTGGGTGAAAATGTATTGTAAACCTAAATTCATATTGCGAGTGGCTGGGTTCGACCCACGGGACTTGAGTTTGACACGTGATCTAAGGCCTTCATTATTTGATCAGCTGGAACCGTGCTCACCACAAGGGGCTGCCCACAGCACAGTGCCCAGGCTAAGTATGGTGTAGGTTGATGAAAATCTTACTGTGTGCCGCAGGTATATCAAGGTGGGAATGAGTTTTTCATCCATCACAGGTTGCCTTCAGGTAACGTCACTCGCAGATATCAGTGAATAGTCAACAAATAAAGTCAAAAACGTTTGAAGTTTGAGCACAAACTTTAATCGCCTTCCTTTGAACATTATTGATCTGAAATACATAGTTAACAACTTTCAGGTCTGTTCCTCGTTCTTTTCTGCTACATGAGGCTCATTTGTGATGTAAACTATGGTGAGCACAGTTCACAGCTGGTCATGGTGGAAGTACTTAGATCCTTTACTCTAGTAAAAGTAGCAATACCACATTTCAAAAAATACTCCTGCATGTACAATACAGTCCAGCATTCAAAATGTCATTAAAAGTGGAGACGTGTTAGGAGAAATGTACTAAAAAGTACTTAACAATCAATAATAATATCAATAAAAATACAATAACAAATCCAATCAATGGATAATTGTTATTAATACATTTCAACTACTTTAAATGTCAGGTATTTTCCTCTGTAACAGTGCAATATATTTTATAAGATGATATAAGAAAATTTTTACTGTAAAGTAGAAGTAACTTAGTAACTATAGCTGCCAAATCAATGTGACTGATAACAGGTACAATATGAAGTACAATATTTTCTCGGAAATATTCTGTGTAGTAGAAATATTAAAGGCAGGATTGATTACTGTTTCCAATATCCACTTTTTTATATATATTATTGTTTGAAATGGTTTTTACACCCCAACAGCAAAAAATGACTTACAGGCATCTGTAGCTGCTGTTGTCCTGTAAAACTGCACACCAATCACTTGCGGCTCGCTTGGAAAGAACCAATGAAATGCCTCCTTGCGCTGAACCTGAGCTCAATGCATGTCGTCGCCGTCGGAGTTACTACAAATCTACTGGAGAATGGAGGTGAAATCTCAAAAAAGATATATGAGATATAAAGTGTGTGTGTGTGTGTGTGTGTGTGTGTGTGTGTGTGTGTGTGTGTGTGTGTGTGTGTGTGTGTGTGTGTGTGTGGGATGCAACTTTTTTAGGTAGCTTAACAAAAAAATGGACAATGCTACAGTAAAGTACAAGTATGTAGTACTTGAGTATATGTACTTTGCACCATTGGCAGAGGGCCCTTATGATCTTGCATCATGAATATGTGATTACAAAGCTAACAATCTCATCTTTGCATCATAGTCCTCACAGCGAGAAGCTAAAACCACCTCTATTGGCAGACTTTAATTTCCAACTCTCTTCTTCTGACTAACCCTCCATGTCGAGGGGCGGCACGGAGCGTGCATTTAAAAATCTCACTGCACGCGATTGGATAACGACAACCAATCACAACAACACACAGGGTGACGTATCCAGAGCCCCATACGCTTAGCTACCAGTAAAGCTGACTGGTAGATTAACTGTTGCCATCTGTTAAGGTCGTCTCTAGCCCCACCTATATCAGATACTCCGATGTGATTGGTGCAGCTCGGCTACAAGGGCATAGTTAATGAGCAGCATTACTTGATGCCAGAGTAACTCGCTGAGCATATTCAAATTGTGCTGTTGCAAGAAGTCTGGATTTCCAGGGTAGCATCTCCTGCCTTCCTCTTCCAACTGCTGTCATCTATCTTTTCAAGTGCTGGAATGCACAGACACTGTGGCAGCTCTGCGTTTAGGTGTTGCTTGGTTCCAGCCACTGACAGGCAAGAAAATAGACCAAATTAGATGGATGCAGCTTCCCTCTACAGCTGAAGCCACCCTAATAGTTCACTTCAGATCTCAGCTCTCTCATCTGTCACACACACTCACACAGAAACCAAATGGTCCGTCTCTTGTTTTCAAGCTCTCAGTCCCAATGTTTTCCTGTTGTTTTCATATCCTGCCTTCTATCTGCTTCTCTTCTCTCTTCCGCCTCTCTCTTTAATTAACTCTATCTGCGTGACTGCACACCGCACATGCTCAAACACAAAATACGCTGCGGGTCTCTGTGGGAGTGCAGCAAAGGTTGAATTTATCATTTAATTTACTGTGTAAGTTCTGCAGGTGTGCAAAAGGTTACAATAGAAGAAATCGCTTTTTCAATCAGACATCATTGCCCCACAGACAATTAATGAGATATATCCTGGTTGAAGAACAAGCTGAATTCGACATTTTCAGAGCTGGGACTTTTTGTGCTGCATTTATTTAATTTCACCACTCTCTGGTGGTCTTTGGTATGGAAGGTTAATGATCATATTGGGACATTGGGAAGATTTGACAAGTGTACCCCAGAGATTAAGAAGGGTTTTTCCTGCATAGAGGAATTGTTGGCACCCTCCAAATAGATTTTAGCTAGCCCCAAAGGAAAATCACCTGCACCAAAATGATAAGAATATTTCCCAGAAGAAAACAGGTACCGAATGACATGTCCAAGAAAGATTATATTCAGTTTCTTTGGAGAAACTAAACAGCAATGCCTCAAAAATTTTATTTAATGGAATAAACTATATTCATGCAATGCATAGAATTCATGATAATTCCTTGCTTCGTGTATTTTTCAGTGGGTTTGGAAATGAATTGAAAGTGAACAGCCCTTCCTCCCAGCATCCTGTAACTCATCCTTCCAGTGCTCCTTTGTGGATCAGAAACCTTGTAGCTGAGCTGATGCAACATCATACCAGGTATAAAACTGACAGACACACCTGTCTCACCAGCAGTGTGTCATCCACTCAACTCCTCTCTGTCCTGTGAGTCCGAGTTTCAATTGCATTAAAAATATATAAATGAAATAGAGGCAAAGAAGAAGAAGAGAGCTCTGAACATCTGTCTGTCCAAAAAGAGACAGAACTAAAAGAATAGTCAGCGCATAATGACAAGGCTGAGTCATGTATAATGGCCCTTGATCAGACAATCAAACAAACAATTTTATTGGTCACATATGAGGTACAATTTTAGTGAAAATGTAATCCCATCAGCTCCTTGAACTTGTGCATGAGTCATCATAATGTTGAATGTGTAGAATGACCACTAATGTACTATCGCAGTTGTGTGTTTCCGAGAAATTTGCTCTGGATATTAAAAATACAAAACATACATAAACATAGCTTTTGAATTTCAGTGTTCTCCCCTAAAATGCACTGTGTATCCATTCAATCTGAGAACATGCTAAATGTGTTTCTTAGGCATTGTAGCCAAGCTAGCAGTATGGCCCTTAGGATGACGATGTCATCAGTCGGTTCTGTCTACCATTGGTTGGTTCAGCTTGAAATATCTCAACAACTATTGCATCGATTGCCATGAAGTTTTGTCCAGACATGTATGGTCCCCGGATGATGAATCCTACGGAATATAGTGATCCCCTGCCTTTTCTTCAGGGCTGTAGTACTCAAGTCCGGTCTTGGACTCGAGTCCTGTCTTTTTTTCTATGGTCTCGGACTTGTCTCGAACTGCTGTTATTTGACTCGGCCTTGTCTCGGTCTCGGCCAATGGTCTTGCTATATATGGCTTTTGGTCTCAACTGAGTCCAGGTGTCTTTGTTTGTCTTTTCTACACTAGCCCTAACCCTAACCCTCCACTACATCTGGAGTGAAGATATATTGTCATTTAGTTGCTTAAATGCTCAGTACTAGTACCTACTGTAGTAGTACCAGTTCTACCACTGCTATTATGAGGTATCACCATATGCCATTCTGTTTTCTTTAGATTAGATCATATGATATCAAGGGGAATGGCTATCTTTACAGATCCTGGGTGTTGTGACACTGGTTTTGCTTTTATATCAACAAATAAAGTATTGTCTTGATAACGTTATGCATAAAACTTTTTTTTCTGTCCTGAACTCGGTCTTGACTCGGACTTAAACCTTTTTGGACTCAGTCTTTTTGGACTCGGCCTTGACTTGGACTCGACTAGTGCTGGTCTTGGACTTTTCTTGGACTCGACAAGGGTGGTCTTGACTACAGCCCTGCTTTTCCTCTACTGCCACCAGAAGGTTGACCTTTGTGGTTGAGTGAAATATCTTGACAGTTATTGAATGGATTGCTAAAGGCCCTACACGATACATTCTAGCGACACCAGCAGACATCTACAACATCACACACCAACATCTACAACTTGGATTGACACAAAAGATAACACAGATATCCATGGTGCCCGGAGGATGTATCCTAATGCCTTTGGTGAACCCCGAACTTTAGCACGATTCGGGAATCCCAGCAACTACTAAAGAGGCTGTTGTTGAGTACTTTGTCAGGTGTTTAAACTTTCTGTTTGTCTGTCTGTGGACATATTTTGTTACTGCAATAGCATCAGCCATCAGACAGCCATCATGCAAGATGCATTGCATTACATTACATTGTCAAGTGTGTTTTACACTACATTTGCTGTCGCATACATATCAAACATCTCCTCACTATCCGCGAGCTGCCTGTCCCCAGAACACACTGAAAAAAGGTTGTCTCTGTAGACAGCCCAGGGTCTATAAACAGCAAGAAAAACAAACTACATCCACCTGCACCACGAAGCATTCACAAACAGTTTTCCAGCCAATAACCGACAAGAAGGATTTTGGGGGTGGGGGCACGGAAGCACAGAAGGGAGGGAGAGGAGATGGGATGGGCAAGCTAGTCTCGTTTTGTTTGAAAATACTTTGAACGTTCAACAAGAAGTAACGTCACCCAGACGTGCTTCATCTGTAATCATCACATAAGCAAGTTGTTAGTTAATGATCTCCTTTAAAGACCTAAATCTTTACAAGCAGTAAAAATGGGGCAAAGTGAGTTTAGCAGAGCTTATGTGCTAAATAAATATAATTTCCCCGTAACATAGTTTGAGCAGTGATTAATACAATATGCAGTACTCTAAATTACATTAAATATTTATCTTTAGCTATTAGATACGATACGCTGCCATACTACGGCTGCCATAACAAAATATACAGTCATATGTCTTAATGTTTTTCAGGCCAGAAGTTACAGTCGCGGCTTGCATCTGTCTTTTCACAGTCTGGTTGTTATTCTGACAGTCTATGGTCCACTTTAAGAACGAAATGGGTGAAAAGCAGGAACCAGCATATGTTAGTAATAAAACAAATGCCATGAACAAAATAGACATATACCTTCTCCTGTAGTAATCTGTACCATATGCTGCCAGTTCAGCTGGGGGTTGAGCAAAGTCACTCAGTTGGAGTGAAGGATCAAGAAGATGTCCAACATTCAGCTGTACAGAGTTTGAGTACAAGCTGTACAGCGTGATATGTGGACCTAGTTTTGAAGATGTTGATTGATACTCAAGCAAAGAGTTGTACTCGGGCACATTTTTCATTGACTTTCCCTCAAATTACCCACACTACGCCCCGCCCACTCCGCAGTACAAACTACAGTTAGCGATTATAGTTCGATCCAGAGATCTGTCATGGTTCAGACACGTGTGTTTGTCTGCAGTGGGGGCCTTCCATGTTTAGATTGACAGAACTATTAGAACGCCCCCAGACATGTAGCATGGGACAAGGTTACCTCAAGCTGGCACTTACTCTCCATCAAGGCAGGGGCAGAATGTGGACTCCTTTGATCTGTATTGAATAAAAAAGCTGAGCTGAATGGAGAGGAGAAAATGAAGAAGCAAGAATGAGAAAAAAAAGACGGAGAAGGGGTGTGAGGTGAGAGACGAGTAGAAGACATCCAGTTAAAATCATCTGGCTTAATTCTTTAGGTCATGATTGTGATTGAGGCAATTGCACAATGGAAAATGGAAAAAAAAGGAATGGCGTATTCACTTTTCCCAAACGGTATATATGCAATAACACACACTATCCAAAGGTCAGTGCTCTGAGCTCTCATGGGAGGTAATGGAATACCAGTCCATTGGAACAGAATCATCAGCAGGTTCAACGCTTCCGAGAATGCTACTAAGCCGCAGTATGTGCACTTTCCTCGCGTCGTTTCACTGATCACAAGCAAGCCAATATATTTAAAGCTATAGTGTGCAACTATTTCATATTAATGAATGTCCGTTACATTCAAACCAAAATAATGCCTAATGAGTTAATACAAAGCTAATTAAGCTTATGAGCTCCACAAAACTCTGTCTGTATTTCTAAGTATGGCTATGCTAAGCTTCTCCACAACTTTGGCGTGGAGAATCTTAGGTGATAATTACCTCGTCTGAAGAGTTCATCAACTGCGTAGAAGAGGTGTGCGGGTGAAGGCTTGAGTCATGTGGATGCACCATCAGTTTTGTTGTCATAACTTAGAAATTCCTCACTATAAAAACTATGCACTGTAGCTTTAAAGACAATTAAAATGGGAAGTTCAACCTAAAACACAGGAAATCTTTATGTGACTGTGAAACTAAATGTTGCATTTAGTCTTTTCAGACTCAAAATATTAAAATCCATAGTCAAGGCTGTAGCCATAGATATAGAACAACTATATATATGGCTGTTTGTACCATTGAGGATACTGAGCTGATGTCCTCAGTATTTTGTTTCTGGTAATTTGAGGGGTTTACATACATAAATATGTTCATGTAAGTAAGTAAGTAAGTATTTGATTCCAGTATTTTTAGACTCAATATAATACATAATCTTAAAGGAGAATTCTGAGTGATTTCAACACACTGTTGTTTGTAAATTTGGAGAATTTGAGAATCCTCCTGCTACAGTTTGCACCCAGGATGCCTACCCATGTGAACGGATTCCTTCTGAGTGAACACAGTGAATCTGACTGCAGTAGATGTGAAAGAAATGCATAAAAGTTCTGCTAATTCAGCTCTGTTTAGTTCCGGCAAGACTTAGGGACTGGGAAATGCAGGCTGGCTGCCCCTGCTGGGTTAGACCCTCAATATTTATGCGCCATCTTGAAATACGTTAGCTGGTAAGGGACATACAGCATATACTGCTCCGCCTTTTATGTTTTTGTTGTCACATGATAAACTCACAGCTGCTGCTAATGGGTAGCGTTGCTTCCCGGCTCCGGCAAGTTTGAAGAAGGAAACATCAACAAGACAGTTTGTAGTTCCCAACAAATCTTTAGATAAAATTTCACAATTAATAAAAATTAATCAAACGGACCTGATCGCCGGAGGTAAAGCTGGATGAAGATTTGAATGACATCTTGGCTTTTTGAAGCGTGAAGGCTAGCCTAGCTGTAATACATACTTTGAACTGTGTGGCGCGAGAGACTTGATTGCGATATATAATCTCAACGATGGATGGGTGAAATTCCCACACATTGGACCTTTAATAAATGCAAAATGGGAGCTAAATTAACAATATATTCTACAGAAAAGTATACTTACATTTCACTATTTGGACTATCAATATTGATACTGATTTCAGCATTTCTAAAGCTCTGTTTAAAGTGAATACTCATTTCTCCTCAACAGACCAGAATGCATTGCACCCACAAGACCATTTCTAATGAAAGGATGCAACTCTTGAGTCTTCCTCAGCTAGAAAAACTTGCTTTCTCAGTGCTACTGTCATTATCTGCTGCACATGAATAGAACAAGTTCAGGCACATCCAGAGGATTGTTGAAATGCATTCTGGCAAATGTGGGAAAACTATCTACTGTAGAAGAAGCAGACTGAGAGTAAGTGGGTATATTCAGGTTGATGTAATAGTGTCTAACAGTCAAGAAAGAAAAGTCTCTCAGATTTTAGAGGTGACTCACTTTGTAAATGATTAACTAATGACACAACAGACAGCAGCAGTGATCAGCACACACCAGTGTGTACTGTATATCCATATATTCAAGGATAATTAAGTCCTGCAGTGAAAGTACATGTTTTGTTCCCTGGGAACGCTAGCATGAGTGTTTATTTCTGTCACATGAATTATATCTGCTTTGTGTTTATCTGGCTGTTGGCTCTGTATTCCTCATGTGCAGAGGAAAAACACATAAGGTGGTTTGTTAAAAGCCCATCAAAATCCCAGACAAGTTCCCACTGTGCAATTTTCATTACAGTGCAATATTTCATATTTAACCATTCAATTTCATTATTACAGTGCAATATCTATTTATTATTATTATTTAACTATTTAATTTCATTACAGTGCAATATTTAAAACTTAATCACTTAATCTCATTACTGTGCAATATTTAATACTCAGAACTTTTGATAGACCAAACTATATTTTTGCATAATGTGTATACAAACCCATTATCTTTCTTACTGTTTTATAGTTGCTTTTAGGAAGTGTGCACCACATTCACTCCCTCTTTTTTTTTTCTTCTTCTGCGCTATTTACATTTTATATTTTTTTTTATTTTTGACACCATAAAGGGTTGCTTCAATCTCATTGCACAGGTACTGCACTTTTGTGTAATGACAATAAAGGCTTTCTATTCTATTCTATTCTATTCTATTCTATTCTATTCTATTCTATTCTACACCCACTGCATACTGTACTACCGCCATGGATTAGCTTGACTGCAGGAGAGTTGAACTTCAGCAGCTTAGAGGTTATACAGGAGCAGATTTTCTTCACCTTAACAAATCTTCTGCCAAAGGTTTAGGAAAGCCAAGGATTCAGTTGTTTTTTTTACACCCGCCTTGTTAAGTTTGGTTGAATTGAACACTGTTGTGTTTACCCCCATGGTGCGGTTGGTTTGGGCAGGTGTGAAAACAGCAATCCCACTCAAGTGAGGATGGAAACAAACTCTGCAGTTTGTGTTGAAAACGTGATCCGACCTCAAACTACAAGGTGTGCTGTGTAAGTTTGAGCTAAACGGCTCCTGTAATCAGGTGTTTTTGTTTTTTTACAATCTCAGTGCACAAAGCATGCAAAGTGTAGCAATGTTTCTTTCACAAAAATAGACTGCAGTCAAGCTCGCCATCAGTCGCATCTGTGTGGTCAAATAAGCCGCTGCTAAAGTTGGAGATTTAAAGTACGAAGTCTCGGAGAGCAGATGGATGATAATTTAAATGAAATAAGCCGGTTTGACCATGGCAATTTGAGAAATATGCATTATTCCACAACACAGAATATTCATACTTATACATACTTTAGACTCATTCATTTTGGTTTGCTTGGATTTTCTCAGTGTGAAACTAAACCGAACCAAGGGAAAATTCTCCAAGTTCAAAAACTCATCAATGGAATTGGACCAGAGAACACCACCTATAGGTAGGAAAACGCCCTCAGAGACAACGAGTGGTGATTTGAAAAGGAATAGGTCAACATCTTGGGAAATTTGTTGTTCTCTTTCTTGTTAAGAGTAAGATGATAAGATTCCTCTCTCATGTCGGTCTGTTACATACAGTTAGCTTACCTTAACTCCCCTGCTGTCTTCGGGTCAAATTTGACCCTTTCCAAACAGTTTCTATATCAGAAATTTGGGTTTCTTTCCTAAAAAGTAACATGGATGGTTCCCAACAACGCTCCTCACAAGTTCAATAAATAATCAGTTCACTATTTTCATTGAATTTGGCTGTTTTGTCAATTTTATAGCATTTGGAGAAAAAACTATCTGTAAAAAAAAAGAGAGAGAAAAAGTTCATTAAAAGTGACTTAAATGTAAACAATTGTCAAATAAAGTGACAAAAATGTCAAAAAAGGGACAAATGTAAAAAAAAAATAATAAAAAAAAAGCTTTAAAGATTTGGGGGAAAAGCCACAAAAATTTCAAAAGGCTCAGAAAAAGTCACCAAATGTTGAAAAAGTGACAAAATCATTGATGAAAAGCAACACAGTGCCGAAAAAGATGACCATAACCTTGATGAAAAGGTTTTCATTTTAAATTTTGACTCAGAAAAACTAAAATTTCCAGGTCGGCGGAAAGACAACACGAGGGTTAACATAAAAAAAAAATAGAAATGGGGAAAAGTAAAGCAAAATCTGTCTATCAGTACCTCTCAAACTCATTGATTGTCATATGTTATATCTTGTTGTTGTGTCCTGGAGTCTCCTCTCGTTGCTCTGCAACCTCACAGTATCTCAAGTATCCAGAAAGTCACATAAACTACCTTTGATGTTTGACATTTTTACTTTGTTCAGATTAAATGAAAAGCATATAACATGTTAATTAGTGAGCTTTAAATGTGCTGCTAGGTGGATTTTGTTACCTTTGGACAGCCAAGCTGGCTGTTTTCCCTATTTTTCTAGTCTTTATGCTTACTCTCTGAGTGGCATCGTATAAAAGCACATTTCTCAAAGGCAAGGCACCTTTATTTGTATGATACATTTCAGCAACAAGGCAATTCAAAGTGCTTTACATAAAACATTAAAGAACAGAAACAGTAATATAAATACTAAAACATCTAAAATAGTTTAATGCCAATACTAAAGCAGAAGCAAGTTTAACTCTAAGAAGGAAAAGTGGGAGCTATTCAATAAGCGTCTTCATCCATTTCAAACAACTAATTTAAGCTGGTCTTAACTACATTTCAATTGGTGGTTTTGGTAGAAAGGGGCTCCTCTTTACACTGATTGGCTGGCCGGCTGACTGGCTCTGTGTGGTGCTGGACTACTGGTTGATTTAGGAGAAAGTATCTCCTGATATAACAGTAATGTCAGATTAGGATTACCACTCACACACACACACACACACACACACACACACACACACACAAAGGAAAATGTGGTTCATGCAATAAGCAACAGGACCAAAAATCGCTATTGCTAGAGCCACACAGAATTCCTTTGATTCAAATTCAACTCCCAGGCTTCAAGTAGTCTGTCAACGGAAGTACATTTCCAGATTAATTGCCTAACATCCCGTGCCTGCTCATATGCCAGATGTCCCACACTTTACGCACTCTGTGTGTTGCCGTTCTCAAGCTCTGTTCGCTTCAGAAAACAACAACAAACTGCATGCTGAAGATAGCAAGAAGATTTGGATCACGCGACAAAGCAGGCCTGCTTATTTCTTTTGGGGAATGATTGTTAAGAGTTCCAAAGAATATGTTTGCGGCATTTACTTTCTAATTGGGACGTTTTTGGGACAGATTGGCTGGATTGCTGGGGACGAAGTACACACGGTGATAAACTGGTAAGAGCTAATTATGTTTAACCATTCATCAGCTAATTTAAATAGAAACAACAATTACCTTTTTTTAATATTCTTCTTTTGCAGGGCCACTAATACAAGTTCCGAGTTACAATAGTTCCATCCAGAATTTAGTGCAGACACAAGGAGATTGTGATTTCTTTAAATAAATAAAAACAATTTAGAGATTTTTTCTGTGTGGTGTGTGGTGTAGCTACTAGTAAGTCCGTGTTTTAACAGACACACCTGGGGTGAAGTTGGAAACCAGAATTAGCTTTAAATACAGTCCTATGTCTGTTTAGTAATTCATATTTTATCCTTTCTTTTCTTTCCTAAAGCCATATTTGAGCACACACACACATGCATGTAGATTCCTTTAAATGTTAAGGGGAGAAAAAAGAGAAACGGGATCTGTGAATTCTCACAGAATCACAACTGAATTTATATCTTGCTGCTCAGTCAGAATCTTATTAAACTGGAGTCCCAGTCTCTGTCACAATAATCATATATATTATGTTTTAGGCCTATTGGCAGACATCCATTTACAGTGAAGGCAATGGCATAAAGAGCCTTATCACTATGGCCACTGAAGTTTCTCAGCTTGCACTCTAAAACATGGTTGTCGTTCGCAAGGCTATTTTTGCTTTTATACTTTAAGTACATTTCCAAGCCTGTACTTTGTTACTTTTACTTGAGTAAAGAAGTGAAATCAGTACTTTTACTTTTACCAGAGTATTTTTAAAACAAGTATCTGTACTTCCACTTGAGTACGGGAAGTGAGTACTTTTGCCATCTGTGGACGTAGGTCTGCCAATGCAACACTAGCTTACTTGTAACCAGAGGTGGGTAGAGTAGCCAAAAACTGTACTCAAGTAAAAGTACTGTTACTTCAGAATAATATGGAAAAAAAGTAGTAAAAGTAAAAGTAGTCATCCAAATAATTACTTGAGTAAGAGTAAAAAAGTGCTTGGTGAAAAAACTACTGAAGTAGTGAGTAACTGTTGAGTAACGTCTGATTTATTTCTTAACACAAGCATCAATCAGACAGACAAAAATACGAAATAATCATCTTTAGGCAAATTATAGTTCATCCAATCAATAAAATAAATTAAAATTGGATGAATACTGCATGTGCAAAACATACTGTATGTAACCTAAAAGACAAACATTCAGCCATCCACAGCAACTAAACTAAAATGACAGCTTCCTGTTTCCTCAGGTTACATGTTGAGTTTTTGAGCGCTGACATGTCCGTTTGTTTTGGTCGACACAGAAGACGCCGCATAACGTATCTGCTGTTTAGCACTTTTCCTAAGGTAACCATGCTTTCACTATGAGGCCGGGGCGGTTCCTCCTCGTCTGTGTTGCCTTGGCAACGGTTGATTCTGACATCTTTGTTTTGCTATGACTGTAAAGCTAACCTGTCCCGCCGTTGAGATCAAGTATGGTCACGTGACTGCACGACGACGTTTGATTGGTGGAACACAGTCACGTGGTAGAGGCTTCAGCGGAAGACTCTCGCTATCAAAATAAAACATTAAAATAAGACGTACGCTGGGGTAAGAACAATGACGCGTACCAGAGGTAAAAAGAAAAGTAACGAGCTCATTGTAGCCTAATGTAGCAGAGTACGAGTACAGTTTCTTCTTCACAAATCTACTCAAGTACAAGTAAAAGTATAGTGATTTAAAACTACTCCTAGAAGTATAATTTTTCAAAAACTTACTCAAGTAAACGTAACGGAGTAAATGTAACTCGTTACTACCCACCTCTGCTTGTAGCCTGCATCTGCACTTTTCCAAATATCACGGCTACTGCCAGAGTCTGAGAGGACGGAGAAACCACACAACTGGAATATCCTCCTTGTCACTGGCCAATGTGAGGCGAGTGCAGATTTTAATCGCGTCACTTTGCGACAAGTAGCCCATAAGATGCTAACAAGAGACTTTGGTAATGTCAATACAGTAAAAATGGACCTACTTAACCAAGTTGGTTCACTGCTAGCTATATGTTAGCGTCAAACACAACAAAGGCTGTCACTGGAATGGCGTTTTGAGCTAACGTTAGCAATCAAACAACCATAGATAGCTAAAACGCTTTTGAAATGATTCCCATATTGTGTTATTGTTTGTAATGAGAAAAGTTTATCTTTTCATGGATTTTACAAATTTCAGTATGACAGTTATGTCGTAAACCGTTTAAATCTGAGCATGAGTAAGTAACATCTGCACTCGACCAGAGCGGTCTGACTCGAGTGTCATCGGGTATGATGCGTTATGCCATAAACCGTTTACATCTGAGCATGTGCGACTCTAATCTGCACTCGCAAATTGGGCAGTGGCACTCCTGCTTCCCTAAAGTCATCAGTGTGGCAACATTTTGTGAGTTATGTAAAGAAACAATGAACGCTAAAGCTTGTGGCCTCCAATGGGACTTAATGGTGCATCCAAGTACTCCAAGTAAACTCATGGTGCATTGAGGTGCCCCTCCTAAACTCATTGTGCATTCAGGGGCACCTCGTAATGATGTTGTCTTACACATAAAGGAATGATCCCAGTCACTTCCACACAGTGAGGCATACAGCTTATTAATTAATATCAGATCGTACTCTGTACCGGCTGACAGTCAAAGTCCAGGTATCGTGACAAAAAAAGTTGTATCAGTGGATCCCTAATTTCTGTGTTATATAAATATCTTGGAATTTGGTTCACGGTTCGCCAACTGTGAATCCAGAAGCATCTTGACATGAGCTGACATGCAGCTTTCTCTATTAGACCAGATCAGTTTTCTAATGGTAAGAGTTGCTCAAAACAAAGAGGTAATACATCTAAAAGCTTCTTTCCCATCATCTTCTTTATAATTTTCAGCCAGACTGGCGGTTATTTAAAGAGGATAATTTCCCTCTACACAACAACAGAGTGCAGTAGATAGTGATGCTCCACCTAACTAATCCACTTGCTGGTATTTGTTTGCCTCTTCCTGCTATAATAAGAAGGAGGCATTGCTTGTGTGGGTCTCATCTGTCACCCACAGCTTTTCGTATGGATTTTCCTGTTTTGATCCTTGCCATCTGTGTCTCTTTCTCTCCTCTGCTTCCTTCTGCAATCTTCCAAAGTCAACATGATGAACAATTCATTTTTAGCCACGGCTTCACTGGATTTGGCTCCATGGTGCAGAATAATATTTATTTAACTTATTTAAATCTAGCATTGGTATATTCTTATTGTCTACCTAACTTAGCTAATACAGAATTGCCATCCCGGAAAGATTTAGTCCAGAGGGAAAACATCTATCTTCACCAAAGACAGAAATAAAACAGCTGAAGCTCCTTCGATATTGTCACCCAGAAATTAAAAAAAAATACTGAATCTTTTTTAGTATATAGGAATATAAAAAGTGATTTTAAAGGGCACTTTATGGGTTGACATTGCCAGGTCTATATTTGGTGTAAAAGGTCAAGCATGAAAATTTAAAATATCCTCTAAATTAGTCCTTGCTGCAGCAGCTCCAGCAGTGTTTTTCTCAAATGACATGACAGAACGGTGCTTTGGTTTTTAACCTTGATGCAATCGCCAAAAATATGTATCACACAGGCACACATTCTGTCATAAATGTCGTTCAATTTCACCATCTCTGCATTCAATAACCACTGAAAGGATCCTAAATAGTGGTATACAATTGTTTTTTTCCATGTGTCTGTTTATTGTGTACAATGGCTGGTCCCATTCATATATAGCGGCGGATTTATACTGAGCCAGTCCATCACCTACATGTTTGAACACACACAGCAATGAGTAACATTGTGCAACTGGAACTTTTAATCCATCCCCAGTGGTGCATGGGAAAAGAAACCGGTTACAGAAAAACAAAAAATAAGACACTCCATCTTTTGCAGACACTGCCAGCTTGGTGCAGAATTAACTGTATTCTATCGCCTGGCTCCTCTTAATCAACCAAAGTAAACTCGGCTGGAGCTCCCCCCCTCGCTGTACCAGACTCCATGTCACATCAGCATTCTTCACTCCCCTCCTAAACTATTAATACCAGATCTGCTTCTGGGCCATGTGTGACTCTGTGTGTGTGTCCCTCTGTGTGTGTATGAATCTGTCTGTGTATGTTGCTGTCTTATATGCCTAATGTTTGCTGCTGTGTAAGGGTTTCCCTAGCACAGATATGTTACATCTCACTCCCAGACATAATGGGGACTGGTCTCCACCGGTACAGAGTGGTACCGCTGCAGACCGCAGTCATTCCTGTCTGCCTGCCTTCCCCACAGCATGTGTGCACCAGGCACCGACCTCGTACTACAATACGGAACAAAAGACCTGTGAATGGAATGAGACCTGCACTCCGTCACCCCTGTGAAGCGCTAAACTAAAACAACACAAAGCTACCCAGTAGAACGGTAACGTGTCCCTGTTCTAAAGGCATACACATCATATTTTCTCAACAAGTGCATCAGTTGTTCTGGTTTTCACACATGGTGCTTGCATCTGTAAGTCTGTATCTGTGACCCAAAAGTAGGGTACACATAAGGCTTTTAAAGGAAAATCCCACATCTGTTACAGTCCAATGACTTCCAGGGAATGTGCTAGAGTGCTGTGATTTACTATTTTTGTGTACACCCACTTCCCCCAAATTTGCATGTTGTTGCATGTTGTTGTTGATTTTCCAGATTTCCTAGAGTGCCTTCTGACAAGCCTCAGAGAGGAGTGTGCTTTGTGCTGAAAGGAACTGTGTGTTTTCCAGGCAAGAAAAGTTAGATTGAGGAGAGGACAATGCCACAGAGCAGCATGCCCAGTTGTTCAAAATACATCAAATTACCCCTCAGCAGGGTTATATTTTAGATGCAACAGCTCAAGTTGTGGCTGCATTGAATTTCTTCTGAGGCTGCCATTGGTCAAGATATATATCTGACACCTTCATCATGGATTGCCCTTTGAAGGATTATTGAATGTCAATGCTAAATGATAAGTCTACAAAGAAACCCTTTTAGATAAGAGACAGGCGAAAGCATATTGACAAAAAATATAAAATATGTTGCACATCAATTATAGCTTTTGCCATTTTCCATCACAGAGCCCCACAACAAAAGGACCATTAGATCATATTAAACAGTATTACAGTAAAAGTGCAATATATTTTAAATTAAATACAGTGAACCCTCGTTTTTCACAGGGGTTACGTTCCAAAAAGAACCCGTGATAGGTGAAATCCGTGAAGTAGTAACCTTTTTTTTTTTTACAATTATTATACGATGAAATACTCCATAATACATTGAAACCAAAGAACAAAACCTTTTTACAGGCCCAAGCATTTGTTTAACAAATAAAAGTACTGTATAAACGTTTTTTTACAAATAACTACTGAACTGTAAAATAATAATTTTAATCATCAATACAAACTGAAGGCTTCAAATTGCGGAGATCAGCAACTCCTGTATGTTCATTAGCCTGATGCTAACTTTGTCTGTTTGATGTTTAATGGGAATATGTGTGTACAGTGGGTTTATCAGAGCTGTATTCTTAAAATGATCCTGATAAGAACAGTTAGTGAACCAAAAGAGTAAATCCGTGGACCAATAAACCAAAACAATGAGCTATAAGACACTTACATGCTCCATAGAGCTGATAGGAACTACAAATAGTAGGGACAAGTCACTCTAGGTTACTACGAGAGAACTCTTTTCACATTGCACATCAATTCCAAAAATCTAATTAAAAATATCGATTAGCAGCTTTCAAAATGTCATGTTTACCCACCAGTTTAAGGTGACCTGGAAGAGATCCAGAAATGGTCCGCTGGGCTAAACTATGATTGACTTTGCCCCAAAAATGTTCTGTCAACCAAGTCAACTGCAGCTGCACTGTGCATGTAAATAAGGAGAAAAACACCACCATTAAACAAAATGGGCCAGGACTTGCAAGCTACATTACCTACACTTATTTTAAATGACTTTAGGGTGAAATTTTCCTTAAGATCTATCAACGCAACCTGCTCTGCCCGAACTTGAAAGTCATCTCACACCTCGAAAATCATCCTCAGCACTGGATATCGTGTTCCACTAGATATTTTCTGTGTCATGCGCATGTTGTTAAAGAAATCAAAGAATCAGTGTTTCTGGGCCTAGTGGGAGCCATAAGAAATATCCCACCATATAGAATAGTTTCCTGGTCTGACAGAATAGCACAGCCGGAGAAGGGAAACCCAACACCCACCTGCAAATAACACTGGCTCAGACATGGTGAGAGTAGCTCCTGACATCTTACTGTATGTGTGCGAGTGAGTACATGTGTTTTGGGCTTATGTGTGGGAGGCCTGCCATATGCTGTATATGCCAATGCAGAGCCGTGAGGAGCAGTAGGTGTATAGCAGACATTACAGCAGGTGATATAGATAGGGATATTATAGATACTGTGTTGAGGCAGCTTTTCATGAAACAACCTAGAAAAAGCTTTTTCCCCCTTGTTCGTATAAATTGATGCTTGCAAAGAACTACATCATGCATAACAATATAAAACACAGTATATACAGTACTTAAACCTAAACCTACGGAGCCTTTTATTGTTGTTTAAATGCTTTTCTATTATTAATCATTACTCTTGAGGGTATAAAGAAATAGTCTGACATTTTGGGTGTGCACTTGTTTCCATTCTTGTTGAGAGTTAGATGAGAAGATTGATACCACTCTCATGTACGGTAAATGTATGGCTACAGCAGAAGCCCATTCGCCTCGCTTAGCATTAGCAGAGTAATTATTGGCTAGAAGCAGTAACTGGTATTGCCGTCACCATGCTGTTACCATGCATTGGGGAAGTTACTGCTCCTGGGCAAGAAATTATTAGGTTGTGCCAGAAATCTCTACTCTGCGTCAACAAGAAATGATCAGGCACATAACTGTATATGTACTTTATTAGTTATATTTTCTTTTTTTTTAAGATTATCTTTTGGTTATTTTTGACTGCAGGTCGGAGTTGAACCAGCGGCCGCTGCGTCAACTTCCACTTATGGGCGTGCGCTCTATCGGGTGAGATACCCAGGCGCACCTTTAGTTATACTTTAGAGTTACTGGCAGAAATAAAGCCTTGCTTTGACCTTCTGTGGAAGAGAGAAAGCCCGCCAAATGATTCAGCTCATTACTAAGGTACCTGAAAAGTTAATAAAATAATTCACCCAATGAAGTAACCACCTTATTGACTTTATGACAGCACGAAAAAGGTGGAAGATGCAATAAAGATATTCATAAAGGCCTCCTGACAAAGCTGGGTCACCAGCGTTAGCATAATATTGAAAAATCACCTCTATTGCTTCCATTTGGCAGACAGAGACTGAGAGAATGGATGAAGCGATATGCAGCTTCAATTTGGCAGGCCGAGGCTCGGATAAGGTCATCCCACCCTCGGATTGACTGGCTGTTTGGTTTTACTGGGAAGACAGGGATTGATGCGGCTGTGCTCCGGCCTTATCTGTCACTGCAGAGAGGGTATCTCGAGGTTAAGAGGTCCTGTATTGTCACAATAAGAAATCTATAATAAAGAAAATCTTACACAATATGGA
Source organism: Percina caprodes (assembly GCA_013375575.1). Taxonomy (NCBI): domain Eukaryota; kingdom Metazoa; phylum Chordata; class Actinopteri; order Perciformes; family Percidae; genus Percina; species Percina caprodes. Next base: position 1,379,997 of record JABXJD010000060.1, read on the forward strand.
ACTTACTATTTTAACTGAACCAGTCATCCTATCTTGCCCTAGTCTTGCATTGCCAGACCTTCCTCCACGGCGCTGCAGAGGGGGGTCTGACCAGTCCACACACCATTCCGGGATGGGAAAAAGAAAAGAAAAACGTGCTGGTTTATTGGCATTTCTTTAAACCAATCACAATCATCTTGGGTGGGGCTAAGAGCCAGACAGAGCCATGGTGCCACTGCAAAATAACCTTGTGAAGGACCTTGTTTTGGTGGAACATATGTACGTTAAAGGTTGTTTTAGTCATGCAACAGGCAACTCTATTTTGTATTTTCAATGTGTAGTGTAAAATGTATAATATGATCCGCCATGGATTTTGAAAATGAACCGGATGTTTTATTTTGTTTCTGTGCTCAACTTCTATCTACACTATCTGCCGTGTGGTGAATTGCTGCGGAGCTCTCCGGTGTCCGGCAAAAATAGAAGCTCTGCGAATCTTCTCCGGAGGGCTGTGGACTTTCGCAGTCAGTGAAAATACACACATTGACTTTAATGGAAACCTATTGACTCCGCTGCCGTTCAGGAGTGGATCCGCAGATGTTCCGCACCTGGTGGAAATTAGGAGTAGAATGCCCCAACAGGTGCACACATCCACTGTCCATCAGTGTTAAACCTGCCTAAAACTAAGTAGATTTATAACCGTATGTCTGTTGAACATCCTGAGACTTAAGGCTGCATAATTTATAATTTTTTTTCCACTTGGGAACTACAGAAACAAGCTGTGAACACTGACATATTACCTTTTATGTTAGTATGGCTAATGTGTTAGCATAAAGTTGCCCAGCAGATACGGAGCAGTACTCATTTTGGAGTTATATTTTCAATATTCACTCTCTTTTCAGCTCTGTTTTGGTCTCCTCCAACTCCTTAGGGAATTATTTGTTTCTCTAGCTCACTACCTGACAGGACATAGCTATAGGATATATTATATGAAAATTTAACCTCACAGCAATAGTGACCTAAATGATCCAGTTTTTCGGTATTATGGCAGTATTTATAAAAGTGTGTTCAATGCCTTTAGCGGCAGCTTTTTTTCCTGCACGTTCTGCAGATTGGATAACTATCTTCAATCAGCTGTCCTTCGGCATTCTTATAATAACCAAATGTTCTGAGCGCTGTCATCTCCTCCTTCTGCCATGATTCCAACTTCAAGAAACACACTTTTTTAAGCTGGGAAGGACTAAACACAACGTTTTCACACCGTGGTAATTCAAGGTGATAATCATATTTTAAATGCAAACTCTAATTGTTATTGCCAACATTTTTATTGTGGTTTACCGTTACACTGGTAATTGTTACATCCCTAATAGTCACTAAGCGTTTGATACTGGGCAGGTATTTCTGATTCTGATTCTGATATAGTGTACAGTCAGAGAGCATTGAGCGTAAACCAAAGCTAAAAGTTGTGTGCAAGAAAACCAAAACAATAAGTTAAATTACACTATATGACTATATAGCTCTACTCCCATTACACAGTCATTTGATGCATTATTATTATAAAGATATAGATTTTAGCTGTATTTAAGTTCATTTTTATACCAGTAATTGCTACCTTATGCACAACACTGAACAACATCATAGACTTCATGCACTCTGCCACTTTTCTAGCCTCGGGCATTACATCACTATTCCACATGCTCCAGACGTTTTTCTTGCATCCTATTCCCCAATCCAATGCACCACTGAACACTCAACCTCTCTTCTACAGTGGGAGCCTTGCTGCATGCCAAGTGGCCTGAGTGTGGGACTGAATATTGGCATTCTACAGTGTACAGTATGTGCTCATACTGTAAATGCTGATGTCATATCGAGGGTTTGGAGCCACGAGGGGGGGGGCAAATATGAGTAGTATTGCCATCTCTTTGAACTGTATGTGACTGGAATTTTCTCACTATATGTCAATTTATGTGTTACTTTATATGTTGTTACCACTACAAATGAATGCACATTTTTGCGAGTCGGATGCTGACTGTGCAGCTGGTGTAAGCAAAAAGATATGGAAAGGGTAAACAAGCTGAATGTTAAACAAAAATGTTTCACTGTGCCTTTGAAACAAAGAGGTAGAGCAAAATAAAGTGCTCTTCTCATGGTGCCAGCCTTCTGTTGGTGATTCATCAATACAGAGTATCTCCAGGTTTCTTTCGCTATGCGCCTGTCTCTCTTTTTTTCTCTCCCTCACTCTATAACTCAGTTTTATTCACATCACTCTGCATAATGCATGATAGCACATAGGTCCCCCAAGGCCTTTCATTACGTAAACCTGTTGCAAGAGGAGCCACAGCAGCACTTTTACGACATCCATCAAAACAGGGGCAAGCATGTGTTAGAGTGGTTTGTGATGTATTGCTGTATAAGTGGCGGTGAATACTGCCTGAATACAGTTATACTTTCTTTCAAAGCACACACCAAGTATTTCTAAAAACTTGTAAAGCAGATGGACGGAATCAGCAGATGTATACAGGAATGAAAGACCCCCTTAGGGCATTATTGTAGGAAAACCAACAAGGAGAGCCCCTTTCACTGAAAGCTATCAAAGTGAGTCATTAAGCCTGGGGATACCAGGCCCTGCTTCTCATTTTGTGCATTAACAAAAACCGCCACTGTGTTAGAAGACTATTAGAGAATAATGTCTGCAATGTAACACTGCACAGAAGACAGAGGAGGCAAGCTGGCCTTAAGAGGACCACTCTCTCCCATCCTGATCTACTCAGTCAGTCATCACTTGCCTGCAGCTTCTGCAGATCACTCTGAGAATAGGAAGCTCCATTTCAGCTGCAGAAATTATCTTTCACTGATGTATTTGACTTTAGGATTACAGTTCCTCAACAAGAAAGAGGGAGAGAGAGAGAGATAGAGAGAGAGAGCAAGAGAGAGAGAGAGAGAGAGAGAGAGAGAGAGAGAGAGAGAGAGAGAATGTAGCATAACCTTTTCATATCAGAGATCTGACAGCAAGTGAATCAGATGGACTTCTCTTTAAATAAATCCTGGTAGTCATTTACGTACAGGTGAGACTTGTTTGGATTAGTATCCCCTATACATTGTTACATATTAGTATATGGCTGTTTGGAGTAATCTAATGAAGAAGCATGTATCTGTTATGCTGATGTAAATTTACCGTGAGATGAGATGAGAGGGGGGACTTTTTTCACTTTACGCACAGGGATTTAAAAGCTGTGGTAAGGATATGAAGTGGAGAAGGACCCTGTTGCATGGACTTACAGAATTCACAACTCACCGCTTGCATTCTTCCCACAGATCAGGTGCTGCCAGGGCTGCAGAGAACCCCATATCTCGGAGTCAGTGTTCACGGCCTGCTCCAGGGTCTCCACAGTGAACTTGGGGATCCCGTTATCCCGCTCCAGCAGCGCGCTGCGCAGCACCCGCGCGTAGACCTCTCGGAAGAGGCTCTCCATGCACGCAGCCAGGTAGATCGCAGCGTGCTCGTGGATCCTGACCGCAACCCTGCTGTCGACCATCCACTTGAAGAACTTCCCCACGTTGAAGATGAGTCCGCAGCGCACCGACTTGCCGCGGCCGAACTTGTCCTCCTCCGTGCTCATGTTGTACAGGGACAAGGCACTGAGGGCCGCGCTGATGCAGCTCATCGAGACGCTCCACGACAGAACCATCTTTATGGCACTTTGGATCTCGTATTTGGTGCATTTGGCGTAGCGCAAACTCAGGCGCTGCGACTCCTTTGCGACCCTGACCAGGGCCCGGCTGATCAGCACCGAGAGCCTGAGCAGGACGTCCTGCGAGGGGGTCGGCAGGGTCATCTCCTCGTCCCTGTTCAGCGCGCTCGCCACTTCCCCGAGGCTCCACGGCACATCCTCAAGCTCGGGCAGTTTAGCGCACTGCCCGGTGCTCTCCAGGATCTCGGCGTCTTCAACCAGGACCGTGTTAACAGTGTCCAGACTGTTGTGTCGACTGTGCATCGAGTCGGTTAAATGCCAGTGAGTCCCGCCATGTGCCTCTGAGCAGCACAGCGACGCACTGGAAGATCTGAAGGAGTCGGCGGCTCCACCATAACCCGAGTCGAGCGTCAAATCCTCCAGGGTCCTCGCCACTGACTTGCTACTCCTTGCCATAACTGCACTTCATACTGTAAAAGAGGGCTTGGGAAAGTAGAAGGAAATATTCAAATTTGGATACGCACGTGTCTTGCACGAGCTCGTCTCACAATTTTAATTCTGTTTTTTGGGAAAGTCCGTCCAAGGGTGTCGTATAAAGTTAAAGAGTAGTATCTCACTCCAGTGCATCGGCAGACACACAGTGCTGTACCAGCGCAGTGCCTGACAGAAGGAGGCGGGGCCGGGGAGACCCGAGAACAGCTGTCAGCCAATGGACTCTCGGGATGAAGCAGCAAAGAGTTTTAATTGGATCGCTTCAGAGGATCAATACAAAGTCCATGATATAGCCCATGAAAAGGCTTATTTATAATAATAAAAATAGAAAAGGCGATGTAAACAGTGAGCACAGTGCTTGTGTAATTGTATATGGCTTACTTTGCAGAAGTTTCTCACAACTTTGGAATAGCATGAATACAGAAATCCTGTCATGTAAAAGTAGCCTAGGATGTAGAATTGCATTAAATAATAAATCATATCATATATATTACAGTAGCCTAGAATGAGCTGCTTTTAAACACATTATGTTTAGGGGACAGGTCCTCCAGAGGATTAGGCTTTTCAGATATTTTCTGAGGGCCAATGTCTGAACGTAACATGACTCAAGACCATTAATAATAGATTACATGCATAATGTATCCTTCTCCGTTGCTCTGGAGGGGAACTCGCTGAAAAGATCGGAACTACTTCCAAGGTCATTTGCTGGCAGGGTCATTTTGTTGTTTTCCCCCAGAAACCCATGGATAGGCTCTGGCTCTGTGGAATCCCCATAAACCCCAGTCCACCTTAAATGAATGCCATGGTGATTGCATGTACAAGTAGAATTTTAAAGATGGTATAGCAATATTTGCAATTCTCAAACAACAGCAAGGTATCTGGTTTTAGTTAAATGTAATGGAAGTAACTGCAGTCATAACTAATACTGACAAAACCAGTTCAGTGCAAATGAGTGTAAATTGCCTAGGGGGTTGAAATAATCTTAGTTTACACCATGAACTGGAGATTGCTCACTGATCTAGGGGACTGTGGCTGCTTTACATCTGAGCTGCAGTGACACTGTATAGCTTCTGCATTTAAACCCTGTCGGATGTTTCTCTGAAGCAACAGTGAACTCTGGTGTTGTGCAGACAAACTTCAGTTTGTTTGTCAGGAGCAAAATGCTCACATTTCTGACAGCAAAATGGACAACAAAATAATCTATTCTTTACTGGGGATAGATGTCTGTCACAGAAATAATCTGACACGTCACAGAAGGAAAGACACGTGTTAATAATAATAATAAAGAATGATGAATTCAATTTAGCTGCTTCAGTTTCAGGGTTTCAGGGTAACGGCTTACAGCACAAAGCCATTTATTATTTAATGTCATTAGCAACACCTGTGCTTTTCCTGCTATTACAAGTCAACATGTTAAAGGTCCCATGGCCTGAAAATTGGACTTTATGAGGTTTTTTAACATTAATATGAGTTCCCCCAGCCTGCCTATGGCCCCCAGTGGCTAGAAACGGTGATAGGTGTAAACCGAGCCCTGGGTATCCTGCTCTGCCTTTGAGAAAATGAAAGCTCAGATGGGCCAATCTGGAAGCTTGCCCATTATGACCTCATAAGGGGCACAATTGTGTTATATACTGTATGTTTTTTTGTGCACGTTATAGGTTAACAAAAAGGAAAAGCCCAAAGTCCCCCCCAAAAGGACTTACCGTCTCCACCAGAAAACACTGTTCACTGAGCGTAATATGAGCATTTTAATTATCATTATTTAAATGAAAATAAACAACATTAAAAAAGAGAGAGACTAGGCTTAATTAACTTTTTCTCCAGGTTCAGAGAGAGACCAAGACATTTTAATCATGTTGATTTGTCTAAGTAACCTCATTAATTGCTCTGTGACAGCGCTTTCCTTGAGGGACAAAAGCCTGATGTTGGGCACTAAAGAAGTTTGGAGAATCAATTCTTGTCAAATGAAAGTAGCTAAATTGGGTTGTAAAACTCATATTGAAGGACCTTTATAGTCCTAAAGGATAATAAAATATCACAGCTTCATGCTTCATGTCTGTGTTAGGTGCAAATTAGCCTTTCCGGCCGAGGGACTGCTTTCATCAAACTTGATTTAGAAGGAGCAGCATGTCCAAGATAGCTGAACTCGGAATGAAGTAATTAAAAAGAAATATGATTTTGTGCCAAAAGCCTTTTTCTACTTACATCTACATTAGGCTGGCTACCTGCTAAACATCAGCATGTCATTGTGAGCATGATGGCATGCTGACATTCTTAACATTTAGCTTAAAAGTATGCTGTACAGTCACACTTTGCAGCTAGCATGACCGTAGATTCCTGTTTCATAATTACATCATATTCTGCTACACGTAATTCGTATTTACATAGCTTACCACACACACAATCTTACCCAGTAATAAAGTAATGCTAATTGTTTCGTCATTCAATTTAGGAAATTGACTGTTAGACAGTACATACAACCTACTATGTGTGCCAACCGTTGGCCAAAACTGTGACTGCAAAGAAATTCATTTTTTAAGAAAGACAACTCATTGCTCTTGAAAGTGAGGAAACATAAATGAATGGAAAATAAATAAATGAAAATAGGGGGAAATGTTATGTAATGAAGAGGAGTCCGAGGTCTTTCAAGACATTCCTGGTTATGTATGCCATCTAGTGTCCATTTGCAAAGCTACATGCAATTGAATAAGTAACTCAACGGAGCCTGTTTTGAAAACTAGTTCATGGTGAATCTGGAAACCAAGTCCTTTGCCATGAACACTCAAAATGAATAGAACTTACCAAAATTCTTCAACTATGAGGAGAGTGTGAACTATGCATTAACTGGGCTTTTAGAAAAGGTAAAGAGGTCAGGAAAGGTTGAGTGTATATTATTGAGAAGTTAGGAGAAGGTGGGGAATGGAAAATGCAGACATTGGCTAGCAATTTTTCAGATCTACTGTAGTGTTGTGATCCATCACCCCTTCTATCTTCCATCGTGAGATGGCCTGAGCGTACCACTACGTGATTATGTGTTGACGGAAAACCAGGGTATTTTACATTACATGTAATTTAGCTGTCGCTTTTATCCAAAGTGACTTACAATTGCTATAAATGTCAGCTGTTGCACGCCTCTTGAGCAACTAGGGTTAAGTGGGAATCAAACTCAGGGACACATCGGTTGATGTATCGCAGTGGGAATCAAACTTGCATCTACCAAACAAAAGACATGTGTCACATGCACTGCGCCATCACCACCCCATTTATGGGTATGTCCCAAGAAACAGTGTGCTGTGGGTTCATAGGCACATCTCCTATAATTTATTCTGGAAGTGTCCAGTAATTTGGCCAGTGGTGGTTTCTGATGCAGCTGAAAAGACAGCCTGTTTGGGCTAGAAAACTACACTTCAGACTTTACTGCCTTGCTATTAACTGTTAGACCTTGGTTTCTGAATCACTGAGCAGGCTGTTTCAAGCCAAGCTGCTCTGTTTTTTCATTGCTCTCTTCTAGATAAATAGAAACTATCAGGTGCAATATTGCTTTGCTACGGGTAGACTTACTTTAATTTAATTTTAATCTATTTATTGTTCCTCAGTGGGGAAATTACAATTTTTACACTTTTTGTTAGTAATCACACACAGGCCTGCAATACACACACATGCTCAGGACATATTCATGCACAAATGGAGAGATGTCAGAGTGAGTGGGCTGCCAGCTGGACCAGCGCCCTGAGCGGTTGGGGGGTACGGTGCCTTGCTCAAGAGCACCTGGCAGTGCCCAGGAGGTGAAGTGGCATCTCTCCAGCCACCAATCCACGCTTAAAATCAAGTAGAGATAAATGTGGGTAAAATGGCTTTTTTTAGCATTTCAGTTGTACCTATAAATGATAAAACTGTATGCAACAACTACCTATAACAGACAAAGCAATATATAAATAAAAGATTGCCTGATTTAAGGTTAAGTCCAGTACTTTAATTCAATTCAATTCAATTTTATTTATAGTATCAATTCATAACAAGAGTTATCTCGAGACACTTTACAGATAGAGTAGGTCTAGACCAGATAGAGTAGGTCTAGACTACACTCCAGAATTTACAAGGACCCAACAGTTCTAGTAGTTCCCTCCAGAGCAAGCAACAGTGCAACAGTGTTGAGGAAAAACTTCCTTTTAGGCAGAAACCTGGGACAGACCCAGGCTCTTGGTAGGCGGTGTCTGACGACCGGTTGGGGTTAGAATGAAGAGTGGCAATAACAGCCACAGAAAAGATAACAGTTTGTAGTAGTTCTTTGTAGTAGTTCATGGCTTAGCAGGGAATTGTGCGGCATTACAAGGCACAGCAGGACGTATTTTTGAGGAAAGTCCAAAAACAAATCATAAAACAGCAACCCCCAGGATTGTACTGGTCTGGACAAGAAAACAGACCCATGAACCATGTTTCTCTAAACCCAACTTGTGGAATTTATAAATGTTTTGGGTTATCTTTGCTCTGAAACAGTTACAGCCAGCTCTGGTTAGGCTACAGTGTGTGCATTATGTTCCTGTACAATACATAGGCTTACACACCATATATACTGTACAATGGCTTGAGAAAGTTTACACACCCATGCTAAAGTTGATTAAAAAGAGGAATAAAAAAACATCTTTTGGAAATTGATCTTAATGCCTTAATTGAAAATATTTAGGAAAATCCTTTTAAGAACACCAATTTTCTTTGTGAATTTATAATGTATTGTAAATAAATAAATATTCGTCCTTAAAATACAGGGGCATAAGTATACACACCCCATAGAGGCAGGCACATTTTCATTTTTAAATGCTAGTTATTTCATGGATCAGGATACTATGCATCCTGATAAAGTTCCCTTGGCATTTGGAATTAAAATCCCCCCCTCCCTCCCCATGTCATCACATACCCTTCACCATACCTACAGATAGGCATGGTTTTATTTCAGTTAGCTTAATAGCTGGTTTGATTTGTGGACAACGCAGTGATCTACCTGCTGCACAGATCGATGCTCCACCTGGAGGACAGCGGGAAAACTGTGAGAGTCATGTTTTTCGACTTCTCCAGTGCTTTTAACACCATCCAGCCTTCGCTGCTCAGAGTGAAGATGGAGAATGCCGGAGTGGACCAACACCTGGCTGCATGGACTACTGACTACCTCACCAACAGACCACAGTATGTGAGGCTCCATCACTGTGTGTCTGACGTGCTGCACTGCAGCACAGGTGCCCCTCAGGGTACAGTGCTCTCCCCCTTCCTCTTCACCCTCTACACCTCAGACTTCACGCACAACACCACCCACTGCCACATCCAGAAGTTCTGATGACACAGCCGTTGTTGGATGTGTTTCTGAGGGGAACGATCTGGAATACAGGTCGGTTATCAAGGACTTTGTCAGCTGGTGTGAGCTCAACCAGCTCCAGCTTAACACCAGCAAGACTAAGGAGATGATTGTCGACTTCAGGAGGAAAACATCCCATTTCTCACCGGTGAGCATCCAGGGATTGGACATTGAGGTAGTGGAGAGCTACAAATTCCTGGGTGTTCACCTAAACAATAAACTGAACTGGACTGATAACACCAATGCACTCTACAAGAAGGGCCAGAGTCTACTCCATCTGCTGAGGAGACTCAGGTCCTTTGGAGTGTGCAGGACTCTCCTCAGGACTTTCTACGACTCTGTGGTGGCCTCTGCCATCCTTTATGCTGTGGTCTGCTGGAGGGGGGGCTGCTCGGACCGGGAAAGGACTCAATAGACTGATCAGGAGAGCGAGCTCTGTCCTGGACTGTCCTCTGGACCCTGTAGAGAAAGTGGGGGAGAGAAGGATGTTAGCTAAGCTGACATCCATCATGGACAACACCTCTCACCCCCTCCATGACACTGTGGGGTCCCTGAGCAGCTCCTTCAGCAGCAGACTGATACCCCCCCGGTGTAAGAAGGAGAGGTACCGCAGGTTCTTCATCCCGGCCGCTGTCAGACTCTACAACACCTGCACTACCTGATAATGTTGTAGTTTCTGTTCCTGTGTTTCATTTACTCCACACACTCTGGATATCTTTACTATCTGTATTTATATATTTTTTCAGTTACAAGTACTTACTTTTTCAACATTATTTATGGTTACCTACTTTTGCTAAACTATTTTAATTACATATTCAATTTAATTTAACGTCACTCACTTTCACTGCAATATTGTTTTTCTGTACCATTGCAACCGCACTTTACAAAACCTTTATTTGATGTCACTTACATTCAGCCATACCTTCTGCTCACTGTCTGCTGTTTGCTTGTTGTGTGTTTACTTGTATGTTTGTTTGTTTTTGCTCTTATTGTAGAAAATGCTGCTGTAATAAGGAAATTTCCCCGCTGTGGGATGAATTAAGTATAATCTAATCTAATCTAATCTGATTTGTATTGAGAGATGATCTTATGGAAAGTACCCCATGCTAATCTGTACGTATGGTGAAGGAGTTTTATTTCCAAAGGCCAAGGGGACTTTATCAGGATGCATAGGATCCTGGACCCATGAAATAACTGGCCTTTAAAAATAAAAAGCTGCCTGCTTCTATGGGAATTTAACATAGGGGTGTATATACTTATGCCCCATATATTTTAAGGAAGAACATATATTTATTTACTATACATTATTCATTCACAAAGAAAATTGGTGTCCTTATAAGGTTTTTTGAATTAAGGCATTAAGATCAATTTCTAAAAGGTGTTTTTTTTTATTCCTCTTTTTAATCAACTTTAGCATGGGTGTGTAAACTTTCTCAAGCCACTAATCAAAACCTTCAATTAGGCCTAGCTTTACATCAGAAAGGATTTGTTTACTGCTTTCCAAAAGTGAACCCTGATACAAAATGTTGAGAGAACAAGCATTTCAGACATCTACAAAACATGTGTTACTAGTCAAACCTCTAATTGAAGATATCTATATTGTAATTTTAACTATCCAAAATACATTCTGACTAGTAAAATGTCATTTTATATTTATATATATAATCTATATAATATATATATATATATATATATATATATATATATATATATATCTATCTATCTATCTATCTATCTATCTATCTATATATATATATATATATATATATATATATATATATCTGTAATGTCTGCAGTGAGTCTCTGACAGACCATAATACTATATATACTGCATAAGAATATAAGCACATTATGAAAACGTGACAGAGAAATCATTTCATAAGGGTAGGTTTTGACCAATCACAGCGCTCCATTCCTCCCTCTGTGTAGAGATGTGTCTCGCTCGTGCGTGTAAGATGTGTTTACCACATAGCTACGCCTATATCTATAGGTTTACCAAGTGTTACAATGTACATACAATATTTAACATGTTAGTGAGGTTAGGTGTGCGTTAACTTTGTGTAGACTATCGTTACATGTGGTTCAAACAAACCGGAAATATGCTCTACGTTTTGTGAGACAGTAGCTTGTGTTACCAGGGCTACCGCTTAATTTACAACAATTTAGACGACGCTGCTGGCCTCCTCCTCGGTACGCATTTTGTTAAATATGTTTACTTCATCGTTGTTAGGCTACCAACCAAGACAAGAATTGTGCCGTTTTTCTCGCGTAGACCTGCTCCGGGTACCTAACTGCTGTCACACATGTAGCCGCTGGTTAGCTAGCAGACTCAACTCTGTGGATACATTCATGGAGCCATGTTTATCCACTGACCACGTCAAAAGCGTCTTCGTTCTCGGTCGTGAATGGACATTTGACTATTTTGTTAACAGAACAACGCAAGAGGGCTTCTGTCTGTTGTTTTTAAGAACCCGCTGCCCCTTTTCTAACCCCCGCTGGGGAGACAGGCGACCCATAGGCGACATGGTGGTCAACACGATCCACTGGTTTAGGAAGGGACTGCGGCAGCACGACAACCCGTTCAGGGCTGTAACGTTAGTACTCGAGTCCGGACTCAAGTCCGTTTTTCTATGGACTCGGACTTGTCTCGGACTTGTCTCGGACTCGGCCACTGGTCTTGCCCAATATGGCTTTTGGTCTCGACCGAGTCCAGGTGTTTTTATTATGTTGATGATAATATTGGAGGGAAAGTGAAACAGTTCAGTTGGGGATTGTCGGTTCACGATCCGTCCTGCCTGTTCGGAGTTTCCTATATCTGCGTCCACGTTGTCAACATAAGACCTGTGGCGTTAGTCTGAGCCATCATTGTATTACATGAAATAAGCTTTGGTCTTACGAGATGGGTGGGTTTTTGTTACGTTATAAAAAAAGCTACCTGGCTATAGTTAGCCCGTTTGTATGCTAGCGGACAATAGCCAACGTTGCCGAGCCGTGTGTGTGTGTGTGTGTGTGTGTTCCCTAAACAACTTCTTCCTGATGGATTTATTTTAAAATTCTGCAATTTGTCTAAAATAAAAGGAACATATGTTAAATTACACTATGTTCATTGTTGTTTAACCAAATACATGTATTTCCTATTAACCCACGTCCAAATAACAATAGAATACAATATTTCTTAGGGAAGCCATAAACCAAACATAGGGCTACACTCTGTAATACTGCTCACTTCATTTCTACACTACATCTGGAGTGAAGCTATGTTGTCATTTAGTATCTAATGCTCAGTACTAGTACTACTGTAGCAGTATTGTCTATGTAGCTATTATGAATTATTACCATATGATAAGGGGAATGGCTATAGTCATAAGTCCTGGGTGTTCTGACACTGTTTTTGCTTTTATATCAACAAATAACCCAAATTAACTGTCTTGATACTGTCATGCATAAGACTTTTTTTCTGTCCTGGACTCGGTCTTGACTCGGACTCGAACCTCTTTGGACTCGGTCTTGACTTGGACTTGACTAGTCCTGGTCTTGGACTCGACAAAGGTGGTCTTGACTGCAGCCCTAAACCCGTCTCTACGGGACTCTACCCGGGATGCAGACAACCTGCGCTGCATTTACATCCTGGACCCCTGGTTTGCAGGGTCTTCCAATGTGGGCATCAACAGATGGAGGTAACTTAAGAATTAAAGTACAGTGAACCCTCGCTATATCACGGTTCACCTTTCACGGTCTCGCTGCTTCACGGATTTGCATCGTGCATTGTGTTCTGCATTCTGCAAACATAATCAATGGTGGCATGTCGGCTTATAAGAATCTTTTTGCCCAGAAGAACAAAGAGCGACAACAACTACCGATAACTATGTTCTTCTCTCGAAAAAACACGCCTGCACCGCGGGCTTTAGAAGAAAAACCCGCTACAGAGCGGCGTTTTCCTACTGTACTTTACTTTGTATTTGTTTTCATTATCATTTTTCATTTTCTCCCGTTCCAATGACTCTGGTCGCGGGGTGCTGATCTCCGCAATTTGAAGCCTTCAGTTCATATTGATGATTAAAATTATTATATTACAGTACTTTAGTTATTTGTTTAAAAACGTTTATACAGTACTTTTATTTGTTAAACAAATGCTTGGGCCTGTAAAAAGGTTTTGTTCTTTGGTTTCAGTGTATAATGGAGTATTTCATCGAATAATAATGGTAAAAAAAAAAGGTTACTACTTCACGGATTTCGCCTATCACGGGTTCTTCTTGGAACGTAACCCCCGTGAAAAACGAGGGTTCACTGTATTATTATTAGGGGTCCAAGCCCGAGGATGCGTGCACCGCCGGTATTGCATAGCAATACGCGGTTCACACAGCAGGGCTGTGGAACCTTATTGTTTTCCATGAGATATTTTTATTCTCCGCATAAACTGGTGCTGCAGCCTAAACCGTACATGGTGGCGACGCGCCATTTTCAGGACTGGTCCAAAACTCCGCAAAGACCTCAGCCAAAAAAAATTACCCACTATAGCAGAAAAAAAGTACGTTTGGCCCCATAACTCCCAAACCGTACATCGGAAATTTAAAAACCTTACATCCACGCGTTCGCTGGATCCTACTGAATCTCACGAGCCACGCCCATTTCCGCCTAGACTTGTATGCCTGAAAAATCGCGATTTATCGAAAACCAACTTTTTCGAAATTCCTCCTAGACCGTGCAATGGATCTGCACGAAACTTGGCAGATAGCATCTCCAGACCGACCTGACAAAAAGTTGCATAAATATTTTTTTAGAATAAAAATTGCGCATAGTACGGGCAAACAAATTTGTGTAGCTAACTATGAAAACACCGACTTTGCCATATCTCAGCCAAAATAAATACTGTCAAAGCCAAACTTTAGAATATTCCTTGGTATGACCCTCTGAGCTTCTAAAACGACTTTCACAAACATTGGCTACTAGGGGCGCTACAAATACAAAAACTTTATATCTCATGAACCGCTCATCCAATTTTTACGAAATTTGATAGTTACCATCTAGGGCCACTCCTGAGGTGCCCCTTACAGTGGGATACTGATTGGTTTAAGTGGGCGTGGCCTACGGGCCAACGTCTGGATTAACCACTTCCACTAAAGTGAATTACTTGAAATTAACAGGGTAGATGTAGAAAGCCCAGAGTTTCATTGTGCTATTAATCCGTACCGTTACGTGCGCCTATCGATATTTCCTGACGTCTGCCTCCCCCGCCATTTCGCTTCGGGTTCCGCTTTCTTGCGCTCCACTGGTCGTGGGCGCCGACTTGCGCGGGGTGGCTTGGACCCCGTTGTAACTGCGTGCAGTTCTAGTTATTATTATTATTATTATTATGATTATTAACCACCTCAGTGCCTGTCCAAATGTGCTACATTTTTGCAGGGTAACAGTTACCCAGTTAATAAGTTTTGGTTCCCAGAACGTTCGTTTTTAGTTGCGGGAACGTTCCCTGAAGGTTAGGTTTGGTTGTGTTTTGGTTGATAGGAAACGTTTTGTTCTCGGAACGTTAGTTTTTGGTTACATCGAACATTCTCAGAACGTTCCCCTAATGTTGCAACCTTTAGCTAACGTTCCCCTAATGTTATCCTAACGTTGCAACCTTTAGAGAACGTTCTTTTTTCTCTTTTGACCATGATACTAATTGTATTATTTACTTTAAACTGCATTAGCAGGAATTAATTTACAGGCAAACTTGATGGGATTTAAACTTTAATATACAATATAAAAAATTACAAAAAATGTATACAATAATCAGAATCAATTTTATTGGCAATATAGACACATAATAGTGCAAAAGTATACATTAATTCTGTATATTTCCTAAATAGCCTACTGTTATATAAAAAGGGTGAAACTGATGTGAAATATGTCACATCTTTTAAATCACGTTGCCTATGTTACTGATTTATGATTACTGTATGATTGTACAGTAGCATTAAAACATTAAATATCAATAATATTTGCCCTGTTTGTTCCCATGAGAAACTTAATCATTGTAACTTGCATTTTCAGGTGATGGAAAATATACTGAGTGCAACAAATATAACAATGAGTTACACTTCATTCAAAATGGACCAGCCGTGTCCTTCCTTTTTGTGTGGAGCTGTACTTCCCGACCACGGTCCAAATACATACAGTACACATGTGAAGTAAACCTACACCTGTCAGTCTATGTTATAGAATATACCTCTTTGACTGTATTTTTAACTTTGAAACATTTAATTCTGGCCCGCTGTGTTTTTGAGTTTTGTCTAATGGCATTTTTCCACTGCTGGTTACAGCTTGACTCGCCTCGCCTCGCCTCTACTCAACTCGACGCACTCGGCGTCCGTTTTCCATTGCAGATTGAGTAACGCCTCACCGTGGCTGGTCACCATAGCTACGTAGCCAGAAACTGCCATGATGTAATTTTCAACGCGACTCACAACAGCACGTTGGAGGTCTTTGTTTTGACGTCGACGTGACACAAAAGGGTAAGTTAAGTTTCCTGGTAACGTTAGCTAACATTTGCATGTGTTCAGGGTCACAGTCAGTATTTACTTTACGCTATATAAAGTACATGAACTTTAGCAACCATGATTACACACCAAAATATGTATGCTGTGTACAGTTTGTGTTTCAGATCCTTCACGCTTTGCAAAATCGCCGCCGCAGACCGTCTGTTTGGGCGTTCGATGTACAACTGGTGAAATCTCTGGTTCTTACCTGCTGTGCTTTTTTATGAGAGTCACGGAGAGGCGCTTATGAAAATGACTGGGATGCATCTGGGACAGCAGAGCCGGTGGGGACACTGTCACAGGGTGCAGAGGAAGAAGACCGGGATGTACGGGAGGGTTTGATGCGCTACTTGAATAGCTAAATAAAATCTTTTCTTTGATATATTGTCTTGTTTTTTTAAAAAGTAACAGTGTGCAATATTGGAAACGACATGCAAAATAATAGCCCTTGATATTGAATAGTGAGAATAGTGCAGAGAGTAGATAATCTGTCGGTGTCTGGCTAGATTTCTTTTTTTTAAATGGCGTGGTTGTTCCGGACACACACTCCGCGCTCTTGTTTGCTAAAAACGCAGTCATAAGTGACGGTCCTCCGACCAACCAGTAGTCTGCAGGTTTTCACGTCACCTTTTGGTATCGCCTCAGCTCGCTTGGAACCTTGTACTAAAAACTAGTACTAAAAAAAGTACCTGGTAGCAGGTCCCAGGGACTTTTTTTCGTAATGGAAAACCAAAAAAGGTGAGCCGAGTTGAGGCGAGTCGAGTAGATACCACGCAGTGGAAAAACACCATAACACTTCATTTGGATGTCACCACATTGCAGTTATCCAGCACTGACACTCACCAAGAACCACACTTTTCTAAGTGAGCCCTTTGAATGCAGGTTTTTGGTTGGCCCCACTCCAACTAAAGAGTCTCGCCAGCAAGGTGTTCTTAGCTCTTTTCAGGACCTGCACCCTAAAGAAAACTGCATTGTTCCCCTTTAACATACAGTACATCAACATTTTAAAACAAAACATCAAATGGGGCACCAAGTATGATCATGTCAGCAATGACTCACATAGGTTAACACAAAACGCAAAGTCAGAAATCACTTAATCTGTCTCAACACAACTATTAAGCCTAATGTAAATGCAACAAAGGCATTCCCACATGTTTGTCTTGGAAGGGGAGGAGGACATATTACAAAGGCCATCATCAGCTTTAACACACTAACAAACTCTGACAACTGTGAGAGAAGAAACACACCCAGGCTAGATGAATTGAGGGATATGTGTAGAATTACTCAACAGTTAGTATACCGAGTATTACTTTCAAGCAAGATGATATTTTGAAGCATGCCAATGTCATTACCTATTTTAATACAGTTATCCCCCCCTTAACTCAACATTGATCTGTGTGAAATTCTTTAAACTCCTGTATTCCTCCTCTAACACCCTGTGAAATAAACCTGTAATCAAATCTAAATAGTTGAACAAACCTGTCAATAGACATTCAGACTGTAGTCCATCATTTTTCATTATTTGGAAAGAAGTGTAACTGCTTGAATTGCCGCACATGCTAAGCAACAGTCTGGAGCACTGACCCTTGCTAAAGCAAGAGTTGCATATCCAAGCATCTTAATATTTAAGTACAATCAGGAGGGTCCACACAGCCTCAACGTGTCTCCCATATAAATACCATAGAAATGTTAATATCCATGTCAAGTGGAACCTTAATGTCCTGAGAAGACTACTTTAAAGGCTCTGGGCAATTAAGCTTGCCTGGTTACCCTGACGATACATTGTGCTCGCTGACTCACTCTGATGCTCAGTCCTGAATGGAGGACTGAGAAATTGGGTCATTGTGTTGTAATGGTCATTACATCATACTGTCACTGCTTTGACCTCCATTAAACTGTCAGGTTCAAAACCTTAAGTCAAAAGTACACACGGACACGGACTTTGTCTTTTGTGCTTTGCAAAGGGGAAGAGCAACTTGGAAGACTACTGAATGATTTCAGTTGCTCTTCCCCTTTGCAAAGCAAAAAGACAAAGTCCGTGTCTGTGTGTATTATTATTCAAGGTTTTGAACCTGACATAAACACACTCACCAGACCCTCCCAACTCCACCCTTTTATAGTCAGCTGCACCACCTCATTTAATATTTGCACACTATTACTATTGATTTTCCATAATTGCTGTGACCACCTTGTCAGTTTTTCAAAGTTTCGATTTGTGTTAAGAATAACTGCTCAGTTTCTGTATGACACCTTTTATTTAACTATATCGGAATCAGTTGACTTTTGAATGGCAGTGCTCTCTCTTATCTTAATTCTCACTTTTAGTGCCTTGCCATGCATACACGTTGTAAACTGGTCAGTGCTTTGAGATTACGCCTGCTATTGCACTGTTTTAATTTAGTGAGTGTGGAAAATGATGTAATGATTTGTTTGTAATAACATTTATTGAAAACCCCAGAGAGGAGAATGATAGTGTAACAGTTTGGTCAATTTTCAGAAGGAGAGTCTAAGCAAGACTACACAGAATTTAGAGATCAGTATTATTGTTTGTAACACAAGAGGCTCCTTTCTTTGAACGATACTGTTGGTAACAAGACCAACACACTTTTTTGAGGCACTATTTTGTGGGAAAGTATCAATTGTTGATCTTTTGGCTATTGGTTTTTATGGTTTTTAGGTCTAAACTTGCCTTCAGGAACCACTGAAGAAAATCAAAAGGGAGTTTTTTTTTAACAAATCTGGTTTGTAGGACTTTTGAACCATCATCAATAGGTCAAATACTAATAATAAGGCAAATAAAAGCACTGCTAAGTGTAAATAAAAGAGCATTTTATACGTTAACCAAACTCTATGGTGTGTCGTATCGATTGTGTGTCGGATCGGTTTTGAGCAAGTTCTGCTTTGTTATTACAGTGAAAAGGTTTGATGAATATGCGGATGCACGTATCAAACATGAAAACTTTTATGTTTCCTGCCTTGCTGTTATAAGTTAAGTTAAGTTAATGTTTGTAAGTTAACCTTACTTATAGACAGCCCATTCACTGTTGTGTTGAGCGTGGTTGTCTGTCTGCTACTGTTCTGGGTAACGCTTGCAAGTGAAGGATATATGGTCGGCTGTGTGTGTAAAATGACTTCACCACAAGAGGGCTGCCTGTTCACACTAAAACACTTGAATCTTCCTTTTCATGCACTTTCTTGATCAATTAGAGATTTTCTTTCTGTAGTCTATATGGAGTATTTTATCTATATCGCATGTTTGTCATGATTTACATTTTTAATTTGTGTTTAAACCTTATGGATAAGCTATGTTTCAAATTTCTTGTTTTAATTAGAAAAAAGCCATTCTCCTAATGCTGCATTGTTGTTGTTACCTGCTTGTAATCGATAACTTGGAACAGCAACAGTCTGAAGCACTGACCCTTGCTAAAGCAAGAGTTGCATATCCAAGCATCTTAAGCTTTAAGTACAATCAGGAGGGTCCACACAGCCTCAACGTATCGCCCATAGAAATGTTAATATCTATGTGACACACACACCTTTGTTATCCAGGAGTGGTGGTGTAGCACCCCAAGTATTCCTTTTAGATCATCTGATCTGCATCTATAATCCGTGGTCTCATGATTGCATTTAGTGTAACCGTGGTCTCTGGTGGGAGATCCTCTCAGCTGTATAATCCATTCATTGATCCGTCTGTCTGTTTGGTTGCAGGTTTTTGTTGCAGTGCTTAGAGGACTTGGATGCCAGCCTGCGCAAACTCAACTCCCGCTTGTTTGTCATCAGAGGCCGGCCTACAGATGTCTTCCCTCGGATGTTTAAGGTGTGAGCAATGGAATAGAGTAGCAGCCTTATACTTAACTTTGCTATGAAATAAACTTTTTAAATACTTTAACACAATGTTGAATCTCATTTAACAGTGGCTGAAAAAAATACCAAATTTGGATATTTTATGTATTTGTTCACACATCATCATCATATCATTTAACCACAATTTCAGACGGTACTATGATCATATGTAGGCTGCGTGAAACCAAAATAAGCTACAAAAAGCTTTTTGGAGGGGGCCCAATAACAATTAACATGCAACAGAGACTATACAGACACTAACATCTCAAATTATAATAGACTCAACACAGACACATACCACAAAATACAAACGATCCCAGTAAATATATAACACTGAAATATTCATCAATCATATGTTATAAGCAATATTTCATTCAGACGTTTCTTTAAGATGGAGACAGAATGCAACAATTGCAGGTTTTCATCACGCTTGTTCCAGATAGTCAGTGAACTTGCAATGGCCCTTTCAAATTGATTCCATAAAAATGTCATTGATCTTCATAAAAAAATAGAAAATAACAATGTAGCAATCACAAAAAAATCACTGTGACCCCAGATATGTATCAAGAGCCCTTACATGTGGTCTTTAACCCATCACTCTGAACTAATTTGTTGTTCATGATATTTGAAGAAGTAGAAGATTTGCCGTGTACATTGTGGTATCTGTCACTCTTATCAGTCCATCATTTACATTCTTCATCCGAAGAAAACAATGAATTGTTTCTATTCCTGTTCCTCAGGAATGGCAGATTAACCATTTAGCTTATGAGTAGACTCTGAGCCGTTTGGCAAGGAACGTGATGCTGCCATTCACAAACTAGCCAGCGAGGCTGGGGTCGAGGTCACGGTGTGGACAGCACACACCCTGTACATCTGGACAAGTGAGTAACTAGACATTATTTGTTGAAACCCATGTCCCATTGTAATGAACCTGTTGTGGATTGTCAATGCCTACTCTGTGTTTCTGTGTGTGAAGACGTGCTGATTCCCTTTACGTTTTTCTATCCTTAAGGATCATAGAACTCAATGATGGTCATTCTCCTCTTACGTACGAGCGCTTCCAGGCCCTCATTGATCGTATGGATTCTGTGGAGCTGCCTGCAGACACGATCACTTTGGATGTTATTAAAAATTGTGCCACACCCATCAGTGAATACCATGATGACAAGTTTGGGGTGCCCTCCCTGGAAAAGCTTGGTATGTGTTTATTACTGGCATAGTCATAGACTTTGAACAGTTTTTTGAATCTATTATTGTATATTTTGCTTTTTCAGGTTTTGAGACAGAGGGCCTAACCACGGCAGTATGGCCAGGTGGAGAAACAGAAGACCTCATCAGGCTAGAGCGGCATCTGGAGAGAAAGGTACAAAGACATTTTACTACACGGAAAACATGGACGGCTGGATTAGTTTTACAGCAGAAGAACGGAACCAATAAAGACATGAAAAACACATGAAAGATTGCTAGAACTTAGAAGATTTAGACTAAGATACACTCTGGCAAGACGTTTCCAGGAATTGCAGACTCCCTGTTTATTCTACTCGCTTCAAGTGACAAACTCCAACAGTTGTATGTTATGTACGTAACCATTAACAGCGTATTTCTGTCACCACGGCCTGACACTCAGAAATGTCATCTTATCTGATGTCTTTCATGTATTCAGGTGCATATTTTCTCTTAGCAGTTATAGAGGAATTTCTGAAGTTAGAGCTGACTGACCATCATTTTTCAGGCATGGGTGGTGAACTTTGAACGTCCCCGTATGAATGCCAACTCCCAGCTATCCAGTCCCACAGGCCTCAGTCCCTACCTGCGCTTTGGATGTCTCTCCTGTCGGCTCTTTTACTTTAAACTTGATGATCTGTACAGGAAGGTACAAATAACCACGGATGAAACACAAAACCATATTAAGTAGTTATATTTGGAATAAGCCTTTTTTTACATTTTTATCATGTTTTGTTTTTACTGTGGTTATTTTTATATAAATGTGAGTTTCATGAGCTGAGGCAATACATTGTTAATATAAGCATTTAAAAGTCTACACCATCCGCATTTTTATTCATGATTACTACCAATCTAGAACCATTTTCTTTCCTTTTTTTCAAATCGATCTCATCAGGTCAAGAAGAACAGTATCCCACCTCTTTCCGTGTATGGCCAGCTGCTGTGGAGGGAGTTCTTCCATTCACCCCAATGAAGACTACATACAGTCAGTCAGTACTTTCATCTGAATCACATGGATATAAAAGCCCTGGCCTTTCAAATACAATCACAACAAACAATGATTTAGTTTAATTTACCGTGCCAATATTAATTGAAAAACTGAGCTTTTACAGTCAGTATTAATGGTGTACAGTATAGTATAGTATAATGTTAGTGCTAACTTCAAATTCATGCCACATGCTCTCTCTCTCGGCCACACACTCATTAATGTTACGCACACAACCTACGCAGAGTTATTCCTTAAAGGAGTTCGCTACTTGAAGAAAACATTTCTGTTTAAAAAACATTTAAAAAAACCTGCCTCAATACAGCATCTCCGTATCATTTAAATAGAAAACGGCGTCTGTACCTCCTTACCATACCTACGGGTTTACCAAATACCCTGGTATTACGTAATACCGTAATACCACCCAAGCCTAACATGTTCCACCCATCTTTTATCCCCAACGCCCGTCTTCATTCTTTTCTTCCTCTGCTCCCAGGCGTTATTTACCCATATTGATGGGCTTTCCAGCCAAATACATCTATGATCCTTGGAATGCCCCAGAGGAAGTCCAGAAGGCAGCCAAGTGTATCATAGGAGTCCACTACCCCGGGCCCATGGTGAACCATACTGAGGCCAGCCACATCAACATAGAGCGGATGAAGCAAATTTACCAGCAGCTTTCCAGCTACAGAAGACTGGGTAGGGATATGACCCAGATATTGATTACCTCAAACTCACACTCTCATTTTTATGTCTTTCTAAATATTTGGAATGCTACCTTTATTTATGGCGTAACATTTTTAGCCCTGCTTTTTTGTAGCAACTATACAAGCACCAGAAATGGCCGGCACAGAAGTAAAGAACCAATGTTTCTTTATCATGTTGTCTTTTGGGTAATTTAAAATGCTTTGGTCCCTTTGCAGGCCTGCTGGCAACAGTACCTGCCAATCCCACAAACGGTGCATGTAGCTCTCTTCACGACAACACAGACACAGGTTGGTTCTTTGAAACGGGCGTTTATTGCTTTGCTTTTCTTTATTGCATCCACGTCACGCCGTGAGAACTATATATAAATGAACATAGTAAGCACGTCTAATAAATTAAACATTACCAAAGAAGATAAAAGTACAAATTGCGCTTGGCACAAATATGAATAAAGCTTCACATGTAAGATAAAATACCTTGACTGCTTGTCCTTAAAAGAGGTTCTTAAATCCTTTGAAAATCCTTTACTGTTCGCCTACAACGGTGGAACTCCAACTTAATGAGCAGAGCGCCACAACATATGCTCACGTTTGATTTCCCTCGGCCCAGTAAACAGATTCCACAGCAGTGGAAACAGAGAACAAAATGGACTAAAATCAAAAAAGTTCTTAAAAAAAACTTAGCCAGCCTTTGGTAAGGTAACTACCTTGTTAACAGGCCTTTCAAAGTGAACAGATCTAGTCTGTGGGTTTTCTTTATCAAGTGTAGTGTCACTGACTAGTTACTAACTACCTACATTTTTCACACCGTGCTCTTTGCACTACGATGAGTTTCTACAACCCTGGCAAGCTTGCTTCTTGGTAGAAGTCCCTTGAATTCTCTGACATACCTGTAGAGTCTAGCAATGGATCTAACTGCTGTGGTCCGATCAGAAAAGGTAATGAAGCAGTTTGCTATTGAGTTGACTTCTTTAGTCTTAGGCATGGACATGGGCTTTGCGAACAGGTGACCGCTCTACCCCAGAGCCACAGCCACCCCTGCTGGAAGAAACCCAGACTGGTATGATTGGGGTTGTTTGCCTTCTTGTACGACTCTGTTTGTAGTTGCTGTTGCAGCTATTTCTTTGGTATCTGTTCCATCCTTTGAGTTCCCTCTCTTCTCGGGGGTGTTGACCTTTGATTTTGCTTGAATTTGTCATCATGTAAACATGTCAGATGTCTCTTCTGACATATTTCACATGGTCTTTTGTTATCACACATTTTTGAGTGATGACCAGTCTTTAAACCTCTAAAGCAAAGTTTTTCTGCTTGCACAAACACAATCTTGAACCGTCTTTTCAATGAACTTCCTGCACTTAGCGAGAGCATGTCCTGTTCTTTTGCAGAAGATGCATGATGAGATGTTGCTCTGCGTTGTATTCGTGGACAGTGTCTTTGCTTGAATGGTTTGACTTCACAGTTGCTTTGGTTTCTCGCTTCCCATACTATTAAGAGCTTGTATTGAGGAAATAGGATCACAGTTGGCCTAGGATCAGGATTGGCTTCTTTCGATAGAAAGTCTACAAACACTTTGAATGGGGGGTGGCTTCCATGGCTTTGCGGTTTCAACTGGATACCAGCCAATCCAGCAACTTCAGTAGAATTTTTAACTCTCACTGCAGTCATTAAGAACGACCAGTGATTTAATGTGGGGCATTGCAGCTCCTGAGAAAGTCCGCAAAGTCTCTTAGCTCAAAACTATTCTCAGATCCTATTTTCGGCCATCCGTGCAGCTTACTTCCCAATTATGAATTGGTCTCCGAAATGTTTTTCCAACAGCTGCCAGGCTGAGTCATATGCTGCACCAGTACCTAGGAGGAACAATCTTTCAACGGCTTTCATAGCGTGCCCACCTTTCTTAGGTAATACAGTTTTTCATTTTTTGGAATGTTTTATCTGTCTATTAAAGTTTCAAAAGATAGGTGCCATTCTTTGAATTTCAAAGGATCTCTAGTGAATACCGCAGGCTCTGGAGTTGGGAGATGATTTGAAATGATGGCTTCTGATAGCATGTTGACTGGATCAGAGCTATTCTGCCCATGTGGCATGGAGGGGCTTGTGGTACGAATTGCAAACTTTGAGAACCGGGAGCTTGACTTGTAACTTGTAACTTGGGTAAGGGTGTTATCAAATATTTGCTATCCCTGGCCTGCAAGATTGCTGTTAATCTTTGAGATTTATTAAAGTGTTAAATCTCATATGAAGTATTGCTCTCCTAAAACCAAGCCATAAATATTGAAAAACCAACAAAAATGCCATGGGCCAAGTTGCTGCACTGCAGAAGCAAGTAATAACTTCATAGGTATATTCACTTCACTGTTGAATGTATTGTAGTGTTTTCATATCCAATTCACAAAACAAAATGTAAATTGATGTCAAGTGAATTTGAAATTAAACTGACGCATGTTCTGTACGTTGTGTTTTAACACAGAAAAGGACAGTCCACGCAGAAGCGGCGCCGTGAAGAGGCTCCAACCCTGGAGAAAAAGCAAATAGTGGGCAAAAGGCAGAATATCAAGGGTCCCTCCGGCAGCCTGGATCAAATGGATAGCATCCTCTCCTGCAGTGCTCTCAGCTGACACACACACTCTAAGAAAATTTCTGTTTATTAACAGTTGTATGACTGTATGTTTTCCAAGAGAACTTGTCCATAGAAAGGGATTCACAGTTGTATTTGTATTTATTTGTATTTCAGATTGCATTATGGGTACTTTATCTGTGCTCGGGTGACTTTTGGCGGCCATGGAGGCCATTTATCCGTCTGCATTTCCTCAGTAGATACCTGGATAAGGGAGCGCAAGAAAGCCTCAAAAAAGCTTCAAAAGTGGAACAAAAAGCGTTGCTGTAATGTAAAAAAACGTATAAATGTGTAAAAAGAAGCGTTGAAACAAGCGTCAAAATGACTATCTGAGAGAATGTGAAATAACAGAAAATGTTCTGAGTTTTTACTTCAGCTGCAATTTTTCTTCAATTTTTGTTTTTAATTACAATTAATGAGCTGCCAGAACTTTTTTTTATGTTATTTTACGGATTTATTTCTTAGAGTTCAGGAACTTGAAACTAACAATACACAACATGCATGGTCTCAAGATAAGAGGCATCACACATCCCAGGAATTCAGAGGAAACCTTTGAAATGCAGGGTGAAATCTATGAAATCTTGACATCTCAGGGTGTAGTGAGCCAATTATTGTCTTCCTCTACATTATGTCCCCGTGAAACTCTTGAAACCAATAATCATAATCACCCTATTTAACCCGCAACAGCCACATCAGTCAGGCCAGGACATCATTTGGGTGAAATTGTATCATTCAGCCAATTATTAAATCAGCCAAATGTTTATCAAGGCATCAGTTCACGCAGATAGTGAGCTAAACATTTTGCTAATGCACAGGCTTTGGTATTTAAAATCTCAAACTCTGGTTCCGATCTGAGTGACAAGAACTTATGACACATGAGACTGTGAAAGATTGGTTGTCTACAGCTGACACCCTCAGCCACTGTGGCACACTGAGATATGATGACCTAGATAACATGCTGTTGTATTTTTTCTTAAAAACAATCACCCAAATATTTCATATAATTATATTAAAGTCACACTGTCAGGATTTATTTTTTCAAAGATACACAACATAACATTCTGATGTGCAGTAGTAATGAATATTAGAAGCAAGACTCTCAGGTTTGATAATAAAGCAGGCCTTACAAATGTCGTCATACATTAACTTCATATTTATTGTTTTTATTTCCAACTTTTGTATATTTGGTTCTGTGGTTTCACAACTCCTATTGTAAATAATGTGTTACCAAAACTCAAAAAGTTCTAAGGTCTGTACCACAAAGCGAGATTAGTGGGTAAGTGAGGTATTTTGAGTCTAAAGCCGGGGTTTTCCTTGTCACAGAGGTGTCTCTCTTTAAATCTGGCTAGATCGCCAGGGTAACTTATGATGCATGGCTAACCTGGTCCTGACCAGTTTTGGATTCAAATTTTGGCTTGAAATCGGCTAAAAAAGGTTTTTCACTAATCAACTCCTTTGGGAACAGCAGCACCGTACAGGCAATATTCAGTCAATGAGTGATTCAGGTTCTCAGAGGTAATAATAATAATAATAATCTTTATTTGTAGAGCACTTTTCAAAAACAAGTTACAAAGTGCTTTAACAAGTGTAAAGAGACAATAATACAAAAAGATAAAACCACGAATAACATTTAAAGACTAAAATACAGCTAAATATAAAATTCCTAAAATGCAATAAAATAAAAGTGATAAAATAAAGTCAAATAAGATCGGGAAAGGCTCTCCTATAAAAGTATGTTTTAAGAAGGGACTTAAAAGAGTTCACTGACTCAGCTGACCTGATTTCCTCGGGCAGGCTGTTCCAGAGCCTCGGGGCCCTGACAGCAAACGCTCTGTCCCCTTTAGTTTTCAGTCGAGACTCTGGAACAGATAGCAGACCTCTGCCCGAGGATCTCAAGGTGCGTGCTGGTGTATATGGGACTAAAAGGTCAGAAATATAACAAGGCGAGAGGCCTTGAAGAGCTTTAAAAGTGATCAATAGAATTTTAAAGTCAATTCTAAAACATACTGGGAGCCAGTGTAATGAAGCTAAAATAGGAGTAATGTGGTCATATTTTTTTGTTCTTGTTAAAAGCCTGGCAGCTGAGTTCTGGACAGTCTGGAGTCGATCAATAGATTTTTGGGTTAAACAGGTGAAAAGGCTGTTGCAATAATCCAGGCGTGATGAAATGAAGGCGTGTAAAATGGTCTCGGTGTCCTTAAAAGTTAACATTGATCGAATTTTAGCTATATTTCTTAGTTGATAAAAACATGATTGAACAAGCTTTGTAGTGTGCTGCTCAAAATTTAAATTACTATCAAACCAAACACCGAGGTTCTTTGCCACAGGCTTTATATGATTTACTAGCGAACCGGCAGATGGCAGTATTTGATTTGCCATCTGCTGAGACCCGATGACCAGGATTTCTGTTTTGTCTGAGTTCAGCTGGAGGAAATTATTTGACATCCATTTTTTAACTTCACAAAGGCAGTTGTTAAGTGAACTCAGCATTCTAGGGTCTGTGGATCTAATGGGCAAGTATATTTGTGTGTCATCAGCATAAATATGAAAAGAAATGCCATGTTTATGAATAATATGTCCAAGGGAAGCAGATATAAGGAAAACAAAATGGGTCCTAAGACCGACCCCTGAGGCACACCATATTTAACTGAACAGAACGAGGAGACATAGTTATTTACAGACACGCAAAACTTCCTATTTGACAGGTAGGATGAAAACCATTCTAGGGCCGTGCCAGAGATCCCCACCCAGTGCCTCAGTCTGTCTAACATGATGCTGTGATCAATGGTATCAAAAGCAGCGCTAAGGTCCAGGAGTACAAGGACTGAGCACATGCCTTCATCAGCAGACATTAAAAGGTCATTGGTGACTTTAAGCAGGGCAGTCTCAGTGCTGTGGTACTTCCTAAATCCAGACTGAAACTTTTCAAATATTTTGTTATTTTCCAGTACAGTGAGCAGCTGTTTGGACACAATTCTTTCTAAAATCTTTGCAATAAAAGGCAGTTTTGAAATTGGTCTAAAATTATGTGGGAGAGAGGGATCTAAGCCAGGTTTCTTTAAAAGTGGGTTCACGCAAGCGGTTTTAAAATAATCGGGTACACAACCAGTAGATAGGGAGCTGTTGAAAACGGAGATCAAATGGGGCCCAACAGAATCTATTACTTTCACTACATATACTACTATAATACATTATAAATACAAAATTGTTGAGCCCTAATATTAAATTATGACGCTGAAAGCAACTGTGCATTCAAGTGCGCATTTTTCCGGAACCTATATCAATTATGCAGAAAATCTGATCAAGAAGAATTTTATTTGTAAGATTGCTGTTGCTCTCACTGTTTGTAGTGTTCTCTGGTCACTTGCCCCTGCTGGTTTTAAAAGAGCCTTCTATAAATCAAACAATAATAGTTTATATTATAATAATACTATTATTAACTAAGATGTTAACTTGCATATCAAATGTGGTATTATTCCTTCAAACCATAATAACTATACCACTTTTTATGTTTACATGCCTGGTCCTGATTTGGTGAAGTCCATTTTACATTTCTATTATATTGCAGCTAATAGAAGACTATACACATTAGAAAATGTATTAGTTTAATTTATTTCATCTTTATTTTTACAGGCAAATGATAAAGAACAGGTTCTCATTTACAATGACAAGTGACAAAGCCACTTAGGGGACTATCATTTTATTTATCACAGATAATATTCAATCAATAAGTACATTTAACTTTGATTTGACTAAAAACCATAATGATTTCCATGTCTCCATTATGGGAGATGGAAGACCTAAATGCAGTTCTTAAGTATAATGTTCTGCTGCATCGAGTTGAAAGTTTCAGAACTGTAGAATCAGCAGATGTTAAATTAGAATTAAACAGTCAGCATTAGGTGTGCATTGAATGGTAAAAATAAATATATATACACTAATGACGTACACAAGGTTTATTTTCTTCCAGTATTACTCTCTCGCCTATTAACATGTTGTTGGAATGCTGTGCTTTTAAGTGATTTGCACAAAGAAAACTCCCTCGTGCAGCTTGTCCAGCTGATATATACCTAGCCACATGTAAACTACCTTTTTAAAGTTTTTTCTCAATTTCTACAAATGTGTTTTCACTGGGACATTGAAGAGTTTTTTGTTAAGCAGTGTTAAAAAAGCCTTTTGAGTTATTGTGACTGAAGGCTGTTTAACAATAAAACATGAGAAAGTCCAGGAGGTCGTACTACTCTTCCCTGGCACTGTATATGAACTTTGAGCCAATAAATTTGAGATAGTGTGTTGAATATTACATCATTTTCCATGTCAAGTTTTGACATGTTGTCCTGTTTTCTAAAAAGGTGCAGATATTTATAGCAAAAATTATTTTTTAGGTAAAGCCTGAATCTGTTAATTACCAACATGTTTGTTTTCATTTTTTTCATTAACAATGTACCTAACATACCACCCAGCCTTTAAAGGTTGTAAAAAGTGAGATTTCTATTATAAAGCCAGGTGAAGTGCTACATAAATACGGTGAATGTATCAAAACGCTCAGTCTACAGAGAAATATCCACAGCCCGTATTTAGAAACAAGCCGTCAGGACTTTGGTACCATTGGGATTTCCCAACTATAGGTAGAAAGGGCTGCTACTAATTGGATTGGAACTGGATTCCCCGACTGCAATGACAGAGTGGCAGATGTGGACGACCCGCTAACTGAACCATTCAGAGCAGCAGACTGGGGTTTTTTGGAAGGGGGACCTTAAGAAGCAGGTGCTAAAACAAAGTGTTTCTGCCAGAGGGTGAATACAGGTATGTTCCGACAGAAAATATAAGCAAAATAATGTGTTTTTTTAACATAAAAAACATGAGAGCATGTTCTAGTAGAAACCCAAAATGCTAGTTTGGACTTGGAAAATTAGCATAATATGGACCTTTAATAATTTAGACGTAACGGGTTGTATTACATGGGTTTCTCCCTCCTGCAGCCTTTGCATTTTCACATTAAGGATGCGCAGACTGAAACTCTACGTACGTACGTGTCCAATAGCAGCTTCCGCTCGGTGGGCGGTGATCCTTGAAGCCGCAATACACTGTTCCCAGACGCGATGTGTTGCAGATCTTGATCCTGATGAAATAGTTTGACTGCGTGTGGGAGATGGAAAGGAGCCCGGACGATCGGGACAAAGTGCAGAAGAAGCCTGTTCGCCTCATAGCAGCGGTCTGCAATAACATGGGGATCGGCAAAGACGGGAAGCTGCCCTGGAATCTACCGTAGGCTAAGAGTGAAACCATTTGTGATGACGTGTCTTGATGCGATCTGCTGTTAACCCTCCTGTTGATCCCTTTAAAAAATGTCTATATCTTCCATTCCTCTGATCTTAACTATTAGTCAAAATAATTCATAACTTCTGCTGTTTAACTCAAATATTAGGTATAATTCTATATAAATGAGGGTTATTGACCATGAATTCCCAAAAGTACTGTAAAACGAGTGATAGTAAGGTGGTGTTGGTGAAAAAAAAAGTCTGATAAAGGGACAAAAAATGTCAAATTGTTGTCCTTTTTTTGACCCAGGAGGACAACACAAGGGTTAAGACATGTAAACATGTCTGTCTGAGAGTGTGTTGTACAGTAGAGCAAGAAGCACTAGTACTGCTGTTACTATACAGTACTTGTGGAGCCTCATGGGGCGCTGGTACAATACAGTAAAATAAAATGAAAGAAATGTGTCATGTAACTATACTTACATCCTTTTATTCACTTGGTTAAACTATAAGCAGCAGTACATTTTCTGTCTGATTTTTTTTATTTGTGACTCTTACAGATCTGAATTCCAGTACTTTCTGAACACTGTCAAAAGGGTATCGAGACCAGGTATTCCTTTACATCAATATTGTATTTTATTATAACCACCTCAAATAGGACTGGGTTTTTAATGCTGGAGCCAAAAGCACACCTGTAATTTAGTACTTATACCAAAATGACATATCTTTACTTGCTAAATATTAAGGAGCCGAAAAGGGACATTCCAATTTATCCTTAAACAAAAGACAGTTGAGGTGGTTTGGGCACCTGGTAAGGATGCCCTCTGGGGGCCTCCCTAGGGAGGTGTTCCAGGCACGTCCAGCTGGGAGGAGGCCTTGGGATAGACCCAGGACTAGGTGGAGGGATTATATCTCCAACCTGGTCCTGGGAACGCCTCGGGATCCCCCTGTCTGAGCTGGTTGATGTGGCTCGGGAAAGGGAAGTTTGGGGTCCCCTGCTGGAGCTGCTGCCCCGCGACCCGACATCGGATAAGCGGACAAAGATGAATGGATGGATCCTGGATGGTTTTTCATGAAATTAAATGGAAGTTTGTATCCATGTTCTCCCCTACTTGACAGTCCCCCTTTGGTATGGGCGCAATTCATTTGGTACTCAAAACTTTCCAGGTTTTGAAACCCAGTCTTGCACTATGTGCCGCAAGACGTAAGGGCGGCAAAAGTTGAAATCTGGAGTTTATTGTCAAATATTTTATTATTTATTGCAGGAAAGATGAACCTGATGGTCTGGGGCAAATTGTGCTGGTACTCCCTCCCAAAAACTACGTTCCCAATGGCCAATATTCTGCATGTGGTGCTGAGCACGACACTGGAGTGAGTGCTCTCTCACACACAAACACCTGCATCAGATAGATAGATAGATAGATAGATAGATAGATAGATAGATAGATAGATAGATAGATAGAGCAAGACAAGATAGTAGCAAGACAACCATAACACAACAAACACATACACACACATATATCACACATACCTAAGATTAAAAATTAAAAATCACTTATGAGTGTACATATGTACTGTCTGTATTATGTATGTATCAACAAGGGGAGGGAGATGGTTTATCTATTCAGAAACTAATTCTAGGTTTCCATAGTCATTCATCCTCCTCAAGCTAAGAGGGCATTTCTCCTCTCACAGCACGGTTCCAGATCACGCCCACTTCCTGTGTCAAGACTTTGAGAGTGCGGTCCGCCTGGCTACACAGCCTCCCCTCGCTGACCTAGTTGAGACCATCTGGATTGTTGGTGGGACGCAGGTCTACAAGGTAAACCAGTCTGAGTATGTCATTGAAGATATGGCTGAGAGAGAGAGCATGGCTGGATTGACCAGTTAGGGCCCTTCACCTTTAGGATTTGTATTAGTACACGGAGTTGGCCTCCCAGCATTCCCAGCATTCCCAGCATTTTAAGCTCCACTTATCTTCAAATCAGACTGCTCAGTCAGAATAATTAAACATTTTTTCAAGAGAGTGTGTGGCCTTTATGAGACCATGTTAATAAGAGCATGCTAGCCAATGAGGCTTTAGTTCAGTCTTGATTTCACCTTTAAAAAAGCTCAGACCAGCAGGGTTGGTAAACAGGAAACTGTGAAAATTGGCAGTGCCAAGTGGAGCCACAAATATTCAAAGTTGTCTTGTGCAGCTTAGATTCCTTTCTTCCTATGGCAGCGGTTTTTCTTTCACAATAAAAGCTCATTTATAAGTCACATTGTGCAAAATTGCATACACTCAGAAAGTCAGGTTGTTAAAGCTTTAGTGCAAAAATAAACAAAAAAAAACTCCTTGTTGCAGCTGAGACCTGGGCTACCACTTGGGAAACACAGCACGATTACATATGGACAAAACAAGAATCCTTAATAAACATATATGTTTATTTTGAAATGCAAATTAAATTAAATTGTAACGATTTAACAATTCGCCCTTATGAAATCCAATCGCAGCATGGCTGTCTTGAACAATAGACAGACGGTGGCGGAATAATTATTCCACTCATTTTTGAAGCCGTGCAATTACCCATTTCAGCCACGGGGGGGCAGTGATTTCCCCCACCCCCCCCCTGCAAACTGCGTATGTAATGAGCGTCCGTTACAGTCAAGCCATTGCCAATGTAGTTGATACAAAGCTAATTAAGACAATCAGCTCCACCAAACTCTCTCTGTATTGTATTGCAACTTTTGTGTGCAGACAATCAAGATAATGACCTCTGCTGAAGAGTCCATCACGTTTGATCAATCCTCCGTAGCCTCCTTGGCTACTAGCAACTGCATGGACGAGGGTTGGGGGTGGTGCGCAATCACGTAAGGCTTGTATCACATAGAAGCGCTACCAGTTTTGTTGCAATTATTTAGAATTCCTCACGGGGGAGACAGAAACTGCGCACTATAGCTTTAAAACTGTTAATGTACTCTATATCCTTGAAGTTCCACTATCGGGATTGCTCGGTACCGCAAGAAATTCCGCCAGATACATGTTTCCCTCCGCTTTCTTTTTCTTTTTAATTTTAAATTCGGTGGATGTATGAGGACTATTGTTTCCTGCGCCTAAGAGCTCGGCTGGGTAAATTGAGACAGCTAGCTAGACTATCTTTCTAATCTGAGTTTTCTCTCTCAAGATTTTGCAGTGGCTCTGTGCGTAAGATTCTGATTGGTTTAAAGAAATGCCATTAAACCAGAGCACGTTTTTCCATCCCCAGATGCTATGTAGAGTAGCCAGACCCTCCTTCATCGTGCTTTGGAGGAGGGTCTGGCAAAGCAAGACTACTGTTAATGTGACAACAATCTGTGTTTCTGTGCTTCTTGTTAATGATCAGGATGCGCTGAAGCACCCGTGGTGTGACTTGGTTTACCTGACAGATGTCATGGCAGACTTCGACTGTGATGTTTTCTTCCCTGAGTTTGACAGAGGACTCTTCAAAGAACAAGAAGGGTATGTGTTGATCTCATCCTCAGACCATTAGCGTGCACGTCGTCCTGACCTGGAGGCTGTGGCCCCAAGTCTGAACCTGGCGGTGTTGATAGGTCAACGGTAAGCATGTAAAAAAAAAAAAAGATGGATTTTAACATGCAAAGTTGTTTTTAAAAACATAAGTGATTTTGTGACTTTTGTTACAAAGTAGACATCAGCACTGTCTATCAGACTGTCAGACTATCTGTAAAAAGTTCAGATCAAAAGGATTTGCTGACATTACCACTTACTTCAGTTGCCCTGCATTTGAATAGTAGCCCATATTACTACATGATGTTTACTGAAGGTTGATTCCTACCTTGATATTGTCATTAGTGATTGTTATTGTAAAAGCCTGAGTATTTTTACCTGCTCTATGTCAGGATCTTTTCTTCCACAATAAAAGCTCATTTATTGTACGACTATTGTTTATATTATTCTATATAATATTGTATTTGACATGATTTTGTCCTTTTAATGAGCTCACAAAACCATTTTCCTTTTGTTTCCAAACAAGATTTCCTGATGTACCGAGTGGAATTCAAGAAGAGAACGGCATTAGGTACAAGTTCCAAGTGTTCATGAAAGAGATTGGTGATGCGATGTAGACAGCTAATAGAGAAAATCAATAGATTGTCAGAAAACACTCAAATATATACCTCATTCCTTGAAAACCTTTCAAGATTTTTTTGCAAAGTTACCTCCTGTATAGACAGTAGAGACATGCTGCCAAACCCACAATCCAAGTCTTGTTAACACTCTTTGTAATATAGTTGAGCATTCCAGTGTAAATAGGACTTTTATACTCTTTGTAATGGATAAAAACTTAAAACGCAGACATTTTAACAGCAGTCCAGTTTGTCTACGCAAGTCTTTGTGTGTATTCACCCATCTTCCATCACTGCTGCTTGGTACATTACAATCTGTTCCGATATAAAATCTGCCACCCGCTGCTGTCACCTTGTCAGCGTTCCCATCTCATCCTCCTCCTCAGTAACGTTGCAGCTGCACAGAGAATATGCTTGTCAGTGAGTCAGTCGGCTGCCAATGTTGACGACAGCCTGTGGTCTGGGTAGCAAAGCAGATCTGGTCCTTTCTAAGCATGACAGATGCCAGTTTAAAAAGCAACAAATGAATTGGCCTACTGGTTTGGTTCAATCCTATAATGACTGTCTTGTCATTCCAAAGGATAAGGGGACATTAATCAGCTTGTAATTTGTTGATTACAACTGAAAATACGTTTATTTAGAAGTTTTTACTGTGCAGTTTTTTTTTGTGAATTTAGGAGGTTTTTCATGAAAATAAATCACCAGTAATTGTTTAATGAAGAAATAACTGACAATTTGTGAAGTTATTTCTCATTTTTAATAAAATGATCCTTATTCGTCTGTTTGTATGTCATACGTTCTGCCACTAGATGGAGGCATATCAACAGAAAACTTAGTGCTGCTTGGTGACACATAGACACACACACACACACACGCACACACATGCACACACATGCACGCACACGCACACACAGGACATTAACTGTCTCAGAAAGCTCAATATCTATTGGGTGTGGATGGTCTAGTAATAGTGATGTTATAATAATGGTCACAGTGACTTTACTACAGAATAAATCAAGTTATATACAACAGTAGCAGTAAACATTAAATGTAAAGAGATATATAACAAGAAGTAGATGTACAAGGAGATCAGGGATTTTTAATAACATAAATAATTGTACTTTAAAGGTCCCATGGCATGAAAATTTGATTTTATGAGGTTTTTTAACATTAATATGAGTTCCCCCTGCCTGCCTATGGTCCCCAAGTGGCTAGAAATGGTGATAGGTGTAAACCAAGCCCTGGGTATCCTGCTCTGCCTTTGAGAAAATGAAAGCTCAGATGGGCCGATCTGGAATCTTGCCCTTTATGAGGTCATAAAGGACAATGTTACCTCCCCTTTCTCTGCTTTGCTCGCCCAGAGAATTTGTCCCACCCATGAGAAAGAGACATCATGGCTTCCAGCCTCCATCTTGCCCCCCCACCCTCTCTCCTCCACAAAAGCTACAGACTCAGAAATGGCACGTACTGTAGTAAGGAAAGCTCATGGTGGGACTGGCTCTAGTGGCTGTAATTCTGCACCAAGGCTGAATTTTGGGAAAGAGACTTCAGATACAGTATAAGGGGACCACTAAGGTCTATATAAAAGAGACTTCAGATACAGTATAAGGGGACCACTGAGGTCTATATAAAAGAGACTTCAGATACAGTATTAGGGGACCACTAAGGTCTATATAAAGAGACTTCAGGTACAGTATTAGGGGACCACTGAGGTCTATATAAAAGAGACTTCAGATACAGTATAAGGGGACCACTAAGGTCTATATAAAGAGACTTCAGGTACAGTATTAGGGGACCACTGAGGTCTATATAAAAGAGACTTCAGATACAGTATAAAGGGACCACTAAGGTCTATATAAAGAGACTTCAGATACAGTATAAGGGGACCACTGAGGTCTATATAAAAGAGACTTCAGATACAGTATAAGGGGACCACTAAGGTCTATATAAAGAGACTTCAGATACAGTATTAGGGGACCACTAAGGTCTATATAAAAGAGACTTCAGATACAGTATAAGGGGACCACTGAGGTCTATATAAAAGAGACTTCAGATACAGTATAAGGGGACCACTTAGGTCTATATATAAGAGACTTCAGATATAGTATTAGGGGACCACTAAGGTCTATATAAAGAGACTTCAGATACAGTATTAGCGGACCACTGAGGTCTATATAAAAGAGACTTCAGATACAGTATAAGGGGACCACTAAGGTCTATATAAAAGAGACTTCAGATACAGTATAAGGGGACCACTAAGGTCTATATAAAAGAGACTTCAGATACAGTATTAGGGGACCACTAAGGTCTATATAAAAGAGACTTCAGATACAGTATTAGGGGACCACTAAGGTCTATATAAAAGAGACTTCAGATACAGTATTAGGGGACCACTAAGGTCTATATAAAGAGACTTCAGATACAGTATTAGGGGACCACTAAGGTCTATATAAAAGAGACTTCAGATACAGCATTAGGGGACCACTAAGGTCTATATAAAGAGACTTCAGATACAGTATTAGGGGACCACTAAGGTCTATATAAAAGAGACTTCAGATACAGCATTAGGGGACCACTAAGGTCTATATGAAAGCATCCAAAGAGCACTGTGTCATGGGACCTTTAAACCCCTTTGTCAGTACACTACTTAGTACTTTGATCAACATGCTGGAAACTTCTGGAAACTCTCAGAATAAGTTATGTTAACGGTTCAAGTGAAAAACACCTTTGTCTTTCTTCAGCTTCACCTTTTGTGGTTCAAGTGGTTCAAGTTTCTTGAGTTTTCTGGGTGTTTCCCATCACCACCCTGTTTCCCTTCAGATCAGATCTCAATCTGCTTAAATTCTTCTGAGAACTAGAAAGACAACTTTCACCTTCATCAGTGAAAACGTAAACACATAATTATTGACAGTGAGGCAACATGAACAATACCAGGGCTAAATAGAATTCAGCCATTGTTAATTGTATTGGTTAGTAGTCAGTATTCTGAGTCTGTCTGTCTGAGGACAAGCATTGACAACCACTGCTTTAATCCTCATGTTGTCCTCGGGTCAAATGGATCCCTTTTCCTATATCAATGGTCCCAATTGTGATTACCCAAAATAACATGACTGATTGAATGCTCTTTGGCAAGTACAAATCTCTCCTTTCATTCATTTTGGGGGGTCTTATTCAATTTTATAGCATTTGAAAAAAAAATTGAAGTGGTTTTGAAATAGTATTGAGTAAAAGTTGACATATTCCAGTCTGTGATTATCCATCAACATACACTCCTTTAATTTTAGTCTAAATAATTCCTAATTGCTGCTTTTCTACCTTAAACATTAGGTATAATTTCCCATAAATGAGGTTTATTGACCATAAATTCCAAAACTGTAAAATGAAAGTTAATAAGTTAGTGTTACGTAGTGTTGAATATGTCCAAAAAAGTGACAAACATTGAAAAAAAAACGTCATAAGGGTTGAAAAAAGGTACATAAACATAAGAAAACGTTAAAAACATCGATAAAAAGCATCAACAAAAGTGTTGAATGGGAAGACAACACAAGGGTTAAATGGTCAATAGTGTAACTGTCTGAGGGACAGTGCTACTGAAATTACATGTTAGTCCATATTTTTGATAATTCCATTAGTGTGTGAATTCATACGGTAATTAAAAACCTTAAAAATATAATAAGAGTTTAAAAAGAGATGTTTGTTCTAAAATTGTACTGAAATATTTTACATTCAAAATATTTTTGTTCACATTTTGTTCTTTATTACAAATGCTATTTTTTATGTTGAAGTGAAAGGTCAAATGACCCGAGTTTAGCAAATGCCACACCTGTTGCATTGTGGGTAAAAATGTACTGGCTGAAACTAAGATTTTGCACGGTCCAAGAGGCGCACACGGTAATTGTGCTTTTGTATTTCAGCCTTGTTATATTTGGTTAATATTTGTTGTAATTTCTTTGCATTTAATGCCCTTTCTGTACTGTTGTGACGCTAACATTGTGGGGCCCGTCTAGTTAAGGAAGCGTATTTAAGAGACTGTAAAATGACTGAAAGAAGTATATTTGACTCATTGTATTTTATGTGTTTATTTTCTTGGTATTTTTCACTGTGTCTTACAATGGAAATGTGGAAATAAATGTTCAAAGGACATCTGTCTGATGCTTGGCCGTATTCAATTGGACTAGTGGAATTACAAATAGGATTAGAAAATCAGGCATGAATGAGTGAGTGATTCAAAAGATGGAGTAACGGCGATATGATCCCAACAGACTGCAGCTAACCACCAGCAAAAAATATAACTAGTGACAGATGAGCCGGTTTCAAAGTTATAGTGACTCTCAGTTCTCTCATAGTTACAGTGAGTCATAGTGAATCTCAGATGCCATGTTCAATACAAGCAGTTTGTTGAGGCTATCCTATAAGCCTTGGCATGGAAGGCCTGTTGTCCTCAACGTGTAGCAAAAAAGGTCCTAAGTCCAGGCATTGAGTCTGAGAAAAAAATGTAATATTTCAGTAGCAAGGAAAAGAAAAAAAATCACCTACATTAGCTGTTTTTAAAGAATCTAAATAAAAATCTAACTCACATTGACTTTGGATAAGGAATATTTACTGCAGCAGTGGTCGTGCAAGCTCTGGCTTTAGCTAGAAATCATAGCTTTTATTGCAGGTGTCATCTGTTTCTGGTGAGATATGACCCATAAAAGCAATTTGTTAAGCGCGGCTAATATCAACCACTGTCATG
The DNA here is from genome assembly GCA_013375575.1 of Percina caprodes. NCBI lineage: Eukaryota > Metazoa > Chordata > Actinopteri > Perciformes > Percidae > Percina > Percina caprodes. Next base: position 1,419,498 of record JABXJD010000060.1, read on the forward strand.
TTTGAAATGAAAAAGGACAATTTAGACTCTTTCTTATTAACCCCTCTGGCTTGTCTGTGTAATTCAAAGACACAGCACGTGATGTTACAGCAACAGAGGACAGTGGGTAAGAAACAGAGGTGACTTGTATGAGTCACCTCTATTTTCTTACCCACTGTCCTCTTTGCATTCATACACCGGAGGAATTGACTCCTCTTCCTCACCTTGAATACATCCTGATCAACTCCTCCTATTTATTGCTTAGCACAACTGAAAGACCTTGCAAAATAATGAATTTACAAAAAATGCCACTGACTTCTGTGTAAAATTAGAAACCTTTTCTGTGTATCAGCTGCAGTGTATTTGAAGTACTTGCGTAGCCCCTTCAGGGGTTCCATGTTTGGTTCAAAAAAAGAACTTGAGTCAAGCATCCATCTGCCGAGCTCAAATTCATTACCAGATGCACTCACTTTCGCATAATGTGCCCAGTGGCTATCGCCATGACTACGGAGCCATGCCGAGTGATGCAGTCGGTATGATGGGCAGTGGAAGTTGTTAACGTATACCAACTCTCCCTCCCGCCTTCTCCTCCTCCTCCCTCCGGACACACGAGTCCTCTCTCTTTGTTGTGACCCCCATCGTCCACATTACGACGCCGTAGGATCCTTGAGGCATAAAGTCATGGCTTCATTAGCTGTGGAGCTCACTCCCATTAAAGGCACTCTTATGCATGTTTCAAGGGCTTTTGCTGGCTTTGAAACATTAAGACACGTTCTTTTTTTTTAAGATTATTTGTTGGGCATTTTTAGGCCTTTATTTGACAGGATAGCTGAAGACATGAAAGGGGGGGGGTATTTTACAATGCCCTATCTTGGTTAGACAATGCTCAGGCAGTTTACATATTGATTTTGTGGCCTACACTAAAATAAATGTGGCCATTAACTGAAAAGTCTTTTTTTACCTCCAAATGGCACACAGACAGGATAAACTTATTGATAAAACCAAGCATAATGGAAAATCTATTTTGCATAAATGAACTCAAAGCAGAGTGGGTTCAAATAAACCACTTCCAAATCCAAGCAACTTCATTTTCCTTTCATTTCTATCCCATCCCATTTCAATTCATTTGAAGTCATAATGATGTTTCAGTGGTGAAATGGCATATAACACAGTGAGTCTCCATCTGTAAAGTAACAATACAAATCCGAGACACAGTTAGATTTCCCCCCTGAGGGCAACAGTTGTGCTGCCAAGAACACTGTGTGAAAATGAGACACTTGCACAGGCTGTTAATAAAATGCTTTAAAAAGCCTTGTTTGTCCTCACTTCTACCCGGTAGTTCATTTGATATGTGAAGTCAGCACGTCTGTCATTACCCAGTTATGTCATGCAGCGTTTTATGTGAAGTTATTGTAATGAGGTAACTTGTGAATAAGCAGTGATAAATTAGTTATTTTGGCTTAGATGCCGTTGCATTTGCCTGAATTTCTGATATCAGTCTTGGAAGTCGTTCACATAACCATCCTCATGTCTTACATCATGAATTCACACCTGCAGTAAAAGTATACTGCTTTTCATGTCATGAAATGCTTGAAATGATTGCGCCTTTAGACTTAAGACCCTTTAATCTGATACTGATGCAAAATAGATATGAATAATCACAAGACCAATACACTTTTACACAGCTTTAATTCAATTGCATTGCTGTTAGTCATCTCCTATTAAAGGGGCGACAGGGTTAAAAAGTGGTCTCTCTCTACGTAGCTGTAGTTTTCCATAGCTCATCTCAAAGTCCTTCTTAGTGCCACATAGGACTTGCAGACTACCGGTCCTTACGTCATAACCGTGCACACTCAGTCGCTGAATGCGATACTTCACTATCTGCGTGGTCAGCTCCAAAACGCCTGGTGTCTCTATGATTTGAGACATGCTGATCCCAGTGCTGAGGAGGCTCTCAAAGCGCTCAGCCAGGATATCGTCAGGGTAGTAAAGCAGAGCCGGGCAGTTTAGGATCATGTCCCGCAGCTGTGCCTCCGAGCAGCCCATGGTGTCCTGGGAGTACGCCAGGGTGCGCCGCATGCTGTCGGGGTTCAGCTCGGTGACATAACCCCTGAGTTTGGAGAGGAGGTGGAGGAGCTGGGCCGTGCTGAAGCCCTTGTCTCTCAGGAACAACAGGTTCTGCCTCAGCACCTCGGGAGGCTTAAGGAGAACAAACGGGTTCTGACTTAGCAGCTTCTGAAGCCAGGTCTTCATGTTGGCCTCCTCACCCCCAAGCTCCTGGTAGGCCTGCTGGAGGGTGCGCACCATCACCTCGTTCTGCTCTACTTGCCGGCTGAAGCTCTGGGGTGCGCTGGCCATCAGCTTAGTGATAATTCGCTTGTTGAGGTTTAGGCTCCGGAAGTAAGCAATGTTCTTCTGCTGGTTGTCATGGTGGCTGGGCGAGGTGAAGAAAGACGCTGGGAATTTCTCAATGATACCAACCAGCTCCTTGTCTTTTGGGCACACGGACATCCACAGCTTCCTCTGAGCCTGCAGCTGCTCTGGGGGACAGAGGATCGCCTCAGGGTGAACTGCTAGGATCCGTGCGATGATGGAGCCCGAGGCTCCCATGTCCTTTAGCATGTCAGCTACCTCCTTTGTATAAGCTGGGCTATGATGCAGGACCCAGCCCTTAAGTTTCCGGACCTTCTGGAGGTCCACAGAGAGATCATAGAGAGCCTCCACGGTCTGCTGGTTCTCTGCTGAGCTCAGTGTTGCACATGGTCTCAGGTGTAACGGTAGAGCTGTGGCACGTTGGCACCGCAGGCACAGGGATGTTGCCATCAAGCGCAACATTGTAGTTCTGAAGTGGATCACCTAAAAGGAGCCAGAGAAGAAGTTACTTCAGTATGCGACAACTAGGGATGCAACTAAGGATTATTTAGAAGTTACAACTAATCGATTAATCGTTGCAGCTCTAGCGACAACCAAGCAGGCAGCTATCTAACTTCTTACTAAAGACATTAGCTCCTTCTGAAGTAGCAGAGGGAGCTAGAAAATGACTAGATGCTTGAGCAGACGGCTGCAATGATGCACTAATTTATTAACTTTAATCAAACAATTGTGGTCTGGCATGGTTTAATATGTTTTCCGCTATTCACAGAAATAGAATGAAGTCAAACAATATATCCTCGTGACATTACGCACAGCCAGGGGATATTTCTGGAGCTTCCTGTTGACTTGCCATTGAGTCACACAGACAGGAAAAGTACAGTACATGTAAACACATTCATGCTACTTATATGAACTCCCAGTTTTGACAGAATGATGTATGGTGTATACAAAAATGTATTGTCATTAAGGTTGCAAATTTCCAGGAATATTCAAGGTGGAAACTTTCCATGGGAATTAACCCTTGTGTTGTCCTCCCGGGTCAAAAACGGGCAAAAATTTGACATTTTTTGTCTCTTTTTCAGATTTTCGTTTTAGTTTCCACTAACACCACCTTACTACCACTAGTTTTACACAAATTTTTGGAATTCATGGTCAATAACCCTCATTTTATAAAGAATTGTACTTAATATTTGAGTAAAAAAACAGAAATTATGAATTATTTTGACTAATAGTTAAGATCAGAGGAACGTACAGATGAGTTTAGTCAGGAATGAAAGAGATCAATTGTATTTGCAAAGAGCGTTGTATGGAATCCAATCCATTTTTTGTGGTAATTTGGTTAAAAAGAAACCCATATTTCAGATATAGACATTTTTTAAAGGGCTCAAATTTGACCCGAGGACAACAGGAGGGTTAACTAGAACAATTTGCCCCTTTTGGCTCAGACAGTGCAGCAGTATGGGCTGCAGATGTGATGGAGAATGTGTGCATGCAGAGGGTTGTAATTGTACTAAATTACTATTTAATGGGATACCGGCAAATTATCTGTACGTGTAAGGAAAGAATGCTGCAACTCCAATCTTCATTGTGCATTTTCCACCAGAAAACCTTTGGAATCCTACCTGTATTATTGTTCTTTATGCAAAGTGATAACATCTCTTAAAATCACTTTGTAATTCAATCTCCCTGCTTTGACACAGAGGGAACCCAGTTGTTTACTTTTTTATGCTATTTGGGGTTATGTCTCTCATCACCAGAGGTGGGTAGTAACGAGTTACAATTACTCCGTTACATTTACTTGAGTAAGTTTTTGAAAAGATTATACTTCTAGGAGTAGTTTTAAATCACTATACTTTTACTTGTACTTGAGTAGATTTGTGAAGAAGAAACTGTACTCGTACTCTGCTACATTAGGCTACAATGAGCTCGTTACTTTTCTTTTTACCTCTGGTATTCTACGCGTCATTGTTCTTACCCCAGCGTACGCCTCAATTAATGTTTTATTTTGACAGAGAGAGAGAGTCTTCCGCTGAAGGCTCTACCACGTGACTGTGTTCCACTAATCACACGTCGTCGTGCAGTCACGTGACCATACTTGATCTCAACGGCGGGACAGGTTAGCTTTACAGTCGTAGCAAAACAAAGATGTCAGAATCAACCGTTGCCAAGGCAACACAGACGAGGAGGAACCCCCCGGCCTCATAGTGAAAGCATGGTTACCTTAGGAAAAGTCATTACTTGAGTCATATTATTCTGAAGTAACAGTACTTTACTTGAGTACAATTTTTGGCTACTCTACCCACCTCTGCTCATCACAGACTTGCTTTATACAGTATAGGCCTTGGCTACTTCCAGAAAAATGCGTTTTTTTGTGATTGTTACAAAAATCCTATATATGCGGCACGTTTTCTTAAGAAAATGCGATGGAATATAAATATAAATTGCGGGAACTTGCAAAAACTACGGTTTGATGAAAATGAGGCTGTCTTGTTGAGTAATTGCGACACTTCACAACGTTCCCATGGCAACAAGGGGGAAATGGCTGCTCTTGTTTCGGCAATTTATGCGGCGAAAGTGCGGTGTATTTGAACAAAATGCGGCCCCCGCATAAATATGCAGACTTTGGCTGATTATGCATTGAATTATGCGATGGCATAATCACGTTTTACTGGAGGCACTGCCCAATTGTGCAAAAATCTAACTATCTATAACCCCGATCTTTATGCATTTTCCACCAGAAAACCTTTGGATTCCTACACTCTGTAATTCAATCTCCTTGCTTTGACACAGCTAGGCACCCAGTTGTTTACTTGTTATGCTATTTGGAGTTATCTCTCATCACAGCCTGCCTTTATAACAAGATTCTGAACAGAAGTTAACGGTTATTATAACTTATTCTGCACAGCTGGTGTCAGATGTTTCACAGGGGAAAACAAAAAGGCGTGAGCTAACTCGTCGACGTATCTCTACACTCAATGTTGTTGTCACTCTGAACAGAGTCTATACATTTTCCGCATAACAAAATAACAGCAGTATCCGTCAACGATTTCAAAATAAAAGTCTGCTTGAATACTTCAGTATTGTTTTCGAAGCACGGACTGTAAGAAGCATTCTAGGTTTAAGATTGCTGTTGCATAACGTTACCTGCTAGATGAGACAAGAGCATCGCGGAACATCATGTTCATCTCGTGACTTAACATGATAAACGGCCTATCAGCTACGGTTTGACAGAGGTATGGAAATATGTGGAGAGATTAAAGCTAGAAGTCTATAGCTAAACATCTGTGTAAGAACATGAGTACCTTTAGCACATAGAAAGCTTTAGCAGCGGTCAGAGGATGTGACGTTTTGTTATGAAAACGTTTTTTTCTTCTAGTGTTATTTTATGTAGTATTGTAACCCACAGCGTCACATAGAGACGAGCACGGGTACCGAAGACCTGCACAACTGAGACCTGGTTATTTCTAACTTGACCCTGAAAAAAGTACATGAGATGTTCATGCAGAATGTAGAAAATTTTAATTTGATTGTATGCTCCCAATGCCCTCTTTCATTCCTCTTTTCAACGCTCTGCTCTTTTATTGCAGCCTGTATGTCCAGTAAATCATTTTTTTTTGGCAAAAGTCTGTATCTCAAACAGCAGTTGGTGTGCCCCCAAACCATACGGGGCCCTGACGAGTGTGATCAGTGCAGAGCTGAATTGGACTGCACACACGGAGAGTTTTCTCGCAGTTGGTGCTTAATCACAATGCTTGATCACCAGCTTTGCAAGCTGTTCCCTCGGCAGCACGTTAGCTGCTGCTGCTGCTGAGCTGCTGAGCTGGCTTCATTATAGTTTATGTACCACTGGTAAACAGATGATGTTCCTCAAACAAAAACAGGTTGCTTCTCTCTTCTTCTTTTTAATACCCAATATGTTGAGGCCGACTGTGAGGCCTGAGCGCAGGGCTCAGCCCCAGTTTTGCCTCCCTTCCTTTCCCTGGAAGTCAATTAGTTTACCAGGGGCATGGAAAAAAAAAAGCGTGTATTGATATCAGTACAGTACAGTTAGCCTGTTAGTTAGATAGATTGTGTCCAAACACAAAGAGAGACATAGATTTGATTTTGCATGTGTTTCATGTTTTATTTTCTGTTATTATTTTATATAGTGGAAGCAGGGACATGAAACAACACGTGGGCCTGCAGAGTAAACAATGTCATTCAGATCTTTTTCGATTTGCAGTCAACCTGTTAAAGGTTTCACTTGCTTATATCGAGTGGTTGAGCAAAGTCACGCAATCAGTATCAACCCTCGCTTGCTACAATGCTTCTGTTGTTTTTCCAGGAATTTAAGGAAGCAAAATCACTGAGAAGCTGTCACTGGGTAAAACAAAATTGAACCAGACTGAACCAAAAGCATTTATACCACCAGAATGCAGAATGCTCTAATCCAAGGCCCCTGATCAGTTTTGGGACTGTAATCCAATTTCTGTCAAGTACGCTTGATAAAATACGTTGCTGTGTAAGATGTGTAACTTGCTAAGACCTGAGACATATTGCCACATACAGTAGGCCTACTTACTGTGACTTTGTTGTGTTCATTAACACTCAAATGAAGCAACTGTAACCGGGTTGTAGTACAGTACAGTCAGCGAACAATGGCAGCAACAGAATGGTGGTTTCACATTTGTTTTATTTAACCTTTATTTATTCAGAGGAGCTTCACTGAGAGGCAGACTCTCTTTTGCAGGAACGCCCTGATCACATTCACACAGTTACAGTTGGGGTAAAGGGCCTTGCTCAAGGGCACCTGTAATGGGAAAAAAATTACATTTAAGCATGATTTTTACATACATACATCCTTCTATAATATTCATGTATTATTGTTCATATTATTCATTTACTATGTTTTTGTGTTGACTTCATTCAATTCATTTGTGTATGTGTCGTTCGTGAAAGCAGAGTCGACAGCTGTCGGTTGATGCCACACTAAAGTCCTGCATGAATAAAATGTTACTTAAATCTACTTAAAGTGTTAAAGGTAAACATCTGTTCATCTCAGCTGGACTTGTAGGCCGTAGATGGTTGGCTAGATTAATTTATAATAAAACATAGTAACTAAAGTAACTAGTAAGTAAAGTAACAAGTAACTAAAGCTGTCAGATGAATGTAGTGGAGTAACTAAAGTAACTAGTAAGTAAAGTAACTAGTAACTAAAGCTGTCAGATGAATGTAGCGGAGTAACTAAAGTAACTAGTAACTAAAGTAACTAGTAACTAAAGCTGTCAGATCACTGTAGCAGAGTAACTAAAGTAACTAGTAACTGAAGCTGTCAGATCACTGTAGCGGAGTAACTAAAGTAACTAGTAAGTAAAGTAACTAGTAACTAAAGCTGTCAGATGAATGTAGCGGAGTAACTAAAGTAACCAGTAACTAAAGCTGTCAGATGAATGTAGTGGAGTAACTAAAGTAACTAGTAACTAAAGTAACTAGTAAGTAAATCTGTCGGATGAATGTAGTGGAGTAACTAAAGTAACTAGTAACTAAAGTAACTAGTAACTAAAGCTGTCAGATCACTGTAGCAGAGTAACTAAAGTAACTAGTAACTAATGTAACTAGTAACTGAAGCTGTCATATCACTGTAGCGGAGTAACTAAAGTAACCAGTAACTAAAGTAACTAGTAACTGAAGCTGTCAGACGAATGTAGCGGAGTAACTAAAGTAACTAGTAACTACAGTAATTAGTAACTAAAGCTGTCAGATGAATGTAGTGGAGTAACTAAAGTAACTAGTAACTAAAGTAACTAGTAACTAAAGCTCTCAGATGACTGTAGCGGAGTAACTAAAGTAACTAGTCACTAAAGTAACTAGTAACTAAAGTAACTAGTAACTGAAGCTCTCAGATGACTGTAGCGGTGTACCTAAAGTAACTAGTAACTAAAGTAACTAGTAACTAAAGTAACTAGTAACTGAAGCTCTCAGATGAATGTAGTGGAGTAACTAAAGTAACTAGTAACTAAAGCTCTCAGATGACTGTAGCGGAGTAACTAAAGTAACTAGTAACTAAAGTAACTAGTAACTAAAGCTCTCAGATGACTGTAGCGGAGTAACTAAAGTAACTAGTAACTAAAGTAACTAGTAACTAAAGCTCCCAGATGACTGTAGCAGAGTAACTAAAGTAACTAGTAACTAAAGTAACTAGTAACTGAAGCTCTCAGATGACTGTAGCGGAGTGCCTGAAGGACACAGATGTCCAGAGTTTATCGATGAGGACGCAGAGCTGGGACATGTCTTACTGCACGTGACCAAATGACAGCAGGTTGTCTTTAGCAGCTAAGAGACTCTGAGGATGGGGGACAGATGCAGAAAAAGACGTAGAAATGGCTCCAACCTGTATCATATTATGATTAATTGTTCTGCTAAGATTATGCATGTTCCCAAAAATGAATAAAAGACCGTGATGTTTTCTGTTCAACCCTTGCGTTTTTTTGGAAATTTTTTTGGAAATTTTTTTTTGGGAAATAAAACTTTTGTTGATGCTTTTTAGCCATGTTTTTAACTTTTTGTTACGTTTTGTCCCTTTTTTCAATATTTGTCACTTTTTTGATGTTTTCAACACTACGTAACACCAACTTATTAACTTTAGTTTTACAGTTATTTTTGGAATTTATGGTCAGTAAACCTCATTTATAGGAAATCATACCTAATGTTTGAATTAGAAAAGCAGAAATTATATATTATTATATTATTGTATTATTTTGACTAAAATTAAAGGAATGTATGTTGATGGATAATTACAGACTGGAATATGTCAACTTTTAATCTATTTCAAAACCACTTCAATTTTTGTTTTCAAATGCTATGAAATTGAATGAGACACCTCAAAATGAATGAAAGTAGAGATTTGTACTTGCCAAAGAGCGTTGTGTGGAATCAATCATGTTATTTTGGTTTATTAAAAAGAACACTGATATAGGAAAATGGGTCAATTTGACCCGAGGACAACATGAGGGTTAAGCGTGCCAGACACTCACACTATTACTGCTGTTAACTCTGTGAAACTGTTTTTGCCATTTACATTTTGCAAAATATAATTAAAAATTCCACTGAAGACCAACTCTTTGCTGAGCTGTCTTTATTTTTGTTTCAACAAAGTCTCACCTCAAAGCGTCTCCTCTCCTGCTGTACACACAACTTCCACAACCCACCTCGGTGGCACAAAATGTTGGCACAAAGAAATAAACAAAGACAATGAACTGGAAGAAGGAAGGAGAAGCTTTTCCAAAACTGCCAATTGGCAAAAACAAGCAAAATGTGTCACAGTGGTATGTGTCAGACCCACTGCAGATGCTCAGACACTGGGTGGCGCCTGGTGGAGTTAAGGAGTATAATATCACATATTTAGTTCTATTGTCCGCTTACTTCGCTATGAATTCATCCATTCATCAAATTGACCTTTGCCCTTTTTAAATAGGTTTAGACATGATAATAAAACATCATCATATAACAAACAGCATAATATGTCTACCTGATAAAAAAACAAAGAAGCCCAACCCACTTCCTGCACAAGTACTGCATGCATGGGCATTTGAATCTGAGAAACTGAAAGGGAGAGATCGAGAACCTGCTTCAAGAACACATAAACACAGTTATTGTTGAAGCAGACAAAGATTAACATACACTGACATGGCATGTCTTCGTTTCATATTACAATCATTGTCCTAATGTCAGCGTGTGACTTGAGGCAGCTTTTCATTGAGCATGCATTGGTTAATTTCCCAGTTTTAGTTTTTAGCAATGTGTGTATTTTTCATTTGCTTTCATTTGTAGATGTGTTGCATGTTTTAACAGTTATTTGCATGAGTTTGTGGATTTGTTGTGTTTTTTTCTAATTGTTTGTTGGACTGGGATTATGAGGAGCAGCTGTGATTGGCTGGACCACACCCCTTCCCACAGCTCATAACTGGCCACAGGATCTAATGATGTGCTTGTTAAAGGTGGACGCAAAACAGGTGCAGGGAAGGAAAAAAGGAGAACAAAGGAAGAGAATCCCGGGTGTGACCTGCCGGAGGAGAGTTGTGTTTTCACCCTTGTTTTAACACTTTTGTTGACGCTTTTTATCAATTTTTTTAAGAAACTTTTTCTTATGTTTTTGTCCCTTTTTTCAACACTATTTACTTTAGTTTTACATTTAGTTTTGCAATTTATGGTGAGCTAATTTATAGGAAATTATACCTAATGTTTGAGTTAGAAAAGCAGAAATTAGGAATTATTTAGACTAAAATTAAAGGAATATATGTTGATGGATAATCACAGACTGGAATATGTCAACTTTTACTCAATACTATTTCAAAACCACTTCAATTGTTTTTTTCAAATGCTATAAAATTGAATAAGATGCCCCAAAATGAATGAAAGTAGAGATTTGTACTTGCCAAAGAGCATTGTGTGGAATCAATCATGTTATTTTGGGTATTTAAAAAGATCATTGATATAGGAAAAGGGGTCAATCTGACCCGAGGACAACATGATGGTTAAAGTTTTTTTAGATATCTATTTATTGATGTGCAGAAGTGAAGTAACCAGTTTGATTTTCAACAAATTACTGGAGAAACCATCCTTTGGAAGTTAAGTTTAACAGTGTTAACGCCTCATTTTGCTGGTAAAAAAGGACCTCACACAACCGTGTGACAGTGTGACACTTGCTACAGTGTAAAATAAAAAGAGAATGGGCTTTACATTGTGTACCACAGGTGTGTGTGTGTTATGTTAAGTTATGTGCTGTTCATTAGCTGGAGAGAGCCGTTACACAAGGCTGACCCTATGTTGGCGTAGAAATACATAAAGCAGGTAATAAAAAAAAAATCTGACTCATCTGGTACCAGCCTGTTCATTTTCACCAATCAGGGTCAAGGGGGAGGGGAGGGGTCTCACTGAGTGCCATATCTGCTCAGACACACACCTTCCCTTGTGGGGAGAAGGGCTTAGGAGACAGTTTGGGCTTCAGCAAAAAGCGGGGGAGGGACTGAGAATTTGTTGATCAAATTCTTTGGCTAAATCTAAAAAAACAGATTAAACACCTCCCGACTGTTGTGTGATTAAAAACCAGAAAACAGATACACTCTTAAAACTTCACATGATATGAACGAGCGAAACACATTTCATTACACTATGAGGCCACTAGCAGTAGCACTAATTACCCCAAATGTTTCTATTCCTAAATGTTGTTTGACCTGCGGGCATTTTTTGATTTTACAGCTTCATATTATGTATCATATGACTCTTCTCTCTCTCTCTCTCTCTTTCCTCTCTCCCCATCTCATAAACAGCCCATGATTGAATCAATCCTTTGTGTTTCTTTACAGTTCCAAAGATATAACACAATAACTGCCGGGTAGAGTACCCCATACTTCTAGATTTTGTTCAGATTAACGAGATCACTGAATAAGAGCATGATGGTACAGAAGAGATTTGCTAATGCTTGTTTCCATGGGAAAAGCGCCTGATTCAGATGTTATCACTCTATTTTAATGGTGTTATCCAGTGGTGGAAAAAGTATTCAGGTCCTGTACTGTAACTAAAATTACTAATACCACACTGTTCAAATACTCTGTTACAAGTGAAAGTCCTGCATTAAAAATGTTACTTAAGTAAAAGTCTGTAAGTATCATTGAGAAAATGTAAAGTATTATAAGGAAAATTACTCAATGAACATTTTAGAAACTGGAAACAGTTTAATTGGCTATTCATTTCAGCTGGACTTGTAGGCCGTTATATAATAGGGTAGTAAAACATTTTTTTATTTTCTATACATGTATTGTGTGCAAAAGTTTAATTTGTGAAGTAATTGAAGCTGTCAGATTAATGTAGTGGAGTAAAGTACAACAGTTTTCTCTGAAATGTAGTGTAGTAGAAGTAGAAAGTGGCAAGTTGTAAAAAAAACATCCACCCAAACACAACCTTGCATGGGGACTGATCACACCCACAAATTACTGAAAACCAGTCCTTCAACACAGCCAGGAACATACCGTTTTCTATCTGTTCTATCTCTTAGCTTTTCTTTTAGCCTTATTGGTTGTCTCAGACTTGTCACTTGTCAATTCCATAAAATACTTTAATGCCTTTCTACCCTCTTCTGTCTGTCACGCATATAGTAACTATAGGCATGCCTGTGTGTGTGTTTTCCTACTTTACGTCTAAGGGTGAGAGTGTGTTTGTAAAGGTCTGTGAAAGAATGTAGAGGAGGTAACTTATGATAGGCAGAGGCGGACCTAAAGTGACAAACCTAAGTGGAGTTATTAAAACAGTCTTCCTGTAAGCACACTACCCACACTGTGGCACATGGCCCGGGACAGACAGACAACATGACCTCTATCAAGTTTCTGGAGTTTCTGCTTCTCTTCCTCCTCCAACAGGTCCATTGTGAGGAGGCAGAGCCCTTGTTCAGAGCATTGGGCACTGATATCGAGATGGGGTATTGTTTCGGAGCGGATTATATTGTTGTTTATAGATGTGCTCCGGAGGGAGACCAGCTGCTTGGTAATTCCTCAGGCGACAGCAAGCCTATTGCACCTCCTGCGGACCTGCAGGGCCGCATCGAAATCAGCAAAAATCAGCATCTGCTTGGGCTCCTGATCAGCAACCTCACAAACAAGGACTCAGGGATTTATAGGAGGGAGTGCTGGCAGAACCACATGCTGGTCAGCCAGCATACAGAGCAGCTCTCGGTGTGCGATAAGGAGGTGGAATCTGAAGAGATAATTGTGAAGGGAGAAGATGAAAGGGCTGAGCTTCTGTGTAACAACACTTCCATTGGTTTGGAGGGAACCTCTGTGCGCTGGTACCATGAAATGTATCCATTTTATAAGCCCACCCTCTTCCTGGACAGCAGCGTGTCGTTGGAGCTTCTGGGGGAGGAGCTCCAGGGTGCTGTGGAGGTCAGACACAACGGGGCGTTGCTCTTGCTTGCCAACAGCTTGTTAAAGAATAACCTGAACGTTTACTGTCTTGTGAGCAAAGGTGAGACTTGTCTCAGTTTCCAAAACAAGCACCTACCAGATAACAGTGAAAGCTGGGAAATATTTGCCTCCCAAGGGGAGAGAGTAGTACTGAAATGCCCCTCTGAGGGTACCGACCAGCGATGGGAGACACCACTGGGGGGAATCACTGATAGCAGCATGGGGATGTACATTTCATTTGGTGACAAATCAGAAGACTTCTCATTAGTAATTCCAGCCTTCTCGGATGAATACAGTGGGGACTATTCATGCATCTCCTCTTCGCTTGAAGTGCAGTACTTGCTGGTTCTTTGCCCCAAAAAAGAATCTCATAAAAACAATGGCGTTGAAGGCGGGAGCGTCTTGCTAGATTGTGATGTTGGCAAAGATGATTTCCAAAGGGTGCTGTGGCACCGCGGAGATCCATTAGGAGAACATGAACTTATCCACGACTCACACGACAAGACGCTTCCCATCCCAGGAAGTCTGAGGGGCAGGCTGACTCTGTCTGAATACGGCTCCTCGCTGACCATCTCCCACCTTGAGGAGAATGATCAACAGTCGTACTGGTGTGTTCTTTTAGGAAGCCCTAAGTTCCTGGAGGAGGACGATTACAAAGGGGATTATGATGACACCAATAGTGGGAATGATCCATACTTGGAGGACAGGTGCATCTTTAAACAGGAGACCATTTTGAGCTTGATCCAGACTAGCCCCAAGCTGATCCGCCAGCAGCCTCTAATGTTACCATGTATGCTGTGGGGGGTGGACTGGTGCTGGTGCTGTGTGTTGCAGTGATTGTGGCGGTGATTGTGATGAAGAGGAAGGAAGCAGCCTCTCACTCTGGACGAGACCCGGCCAAGGACATGAAAATGAACGTGGATCCTGGTTGTAATGACAGGTTAACTAATGTTGAAAATGATGCTTAACAGCTTTTTGTAAAGTAGCGCTAAGGTATTGTATGTCCAAATGAAATCAACTGTTGAACTGAACTGTTCAACTGAAATTTCTCCATAAATCCCCATTTGGTAAATTGTGAAAAGGTCATATTTATGCTTTCAGTTTCATGTTGATGCTGTGTTTTTCCCTTTCCTTATATATGGTAGGATCTGAACATTGCAATTTATGTCCATTTTTTCTTTTAAATATTAATATCCTCTGTTTTAAAAAAGAGAGAAATGTCAAAGCTTCCACAATGTTTTTCAGTACAGACAGTACATTTAAAAAATAAAAGTAACAACTGTTTTGAATTGTTCTGGTTGCCTGACAATGTGTTATCAAATGATGAAACCAGTCAGACTGCTTTCCTGTCAACAAATTGTTTGGTGCCAATAAAGCAGAGTGTAACGGCCTAAAAGTACCTGAAGCTCAAGTGTCAAAAGAGTCCCAACAGAAAGGGATTTCCACCGTGACACCTGCTCACCTGCCACTCTGCACTTTAAAGTAATTCATTCACCATATTTGTTAGTAATGATAAAACAAATCGTGTTTTCTTTCTGACGCTCGCTGAGTTAACTTTAAGACATTAAGGCTAAAGCAATTATTTTTGATTGATTTTGAAGTTGTATTAATTGAATAATCTGCCATTTTGGAGTGATTGCAACAAGCTGTAAACATAACATTGACCTGCTATCACCTTGTAAAGTAGACATGGCTTAATCTGTAAGCAAACAATAGCCTATTTACACATCCATTACACATAGTGCAACATTAAAGGTCCCATGAAATTGTGCTCTTTGGATGCTTTTATATAGACCTTAGTGGTCCCCTAATACTGTATCTGAAGTCTTTTTATATAGACCTTAGTGGTCCCCTAATACTGTATCTGAAGTCTTTTTTATATAGACCTTAGTGGTCCCCTAATACTGTATCTGAAGTCTCTTTTATATAGACCTTAGTGGTCCCCTAATACTGTATCTGAAGTCTCTTTTATATAGACCTTAGTGGTCCCTTAATACTGTATCTGAAGTCTCTTTTATATAGACCTTAGTGGTCCCCTAATACTGTATCTGAAGTCTCTTTTATATAGACCTTAGTGGTCCCTAATACTGTATCTGAAGTCTCTTTTATATAGACCTTAGTGGTCCCCTAATACTGTATCTGAAGTCTCTTTTATATAGACCTTAGTGGTCCCCTAATACTGTATCTGAAGTCTCCTTTATATAGACCTTAGTGGTCCCCTAATACCTAATAATCTGAAGTCTCTTTCCCAAAATTCAGCCTTGGTGCAGCCACTAGAGACAGTCCCACAATGAGCTTTCCTTAATACGTGCCATTTCAGAGTAAGTAGCTTTTGAGGAAGGTGGGGGCTGGGGGTGTGTCCTTGACCAACTGCCACTTTGCTTGTTTGAAAGCCATGATGTCTCTCTCTCATGGGTGGGACAAATTATCTGGGTGGGCAAAGCAGAGAAAGGGGAGGTAACCTTGCCCCTTATGACCTCATGAGGAGTAAGATTCCCGATCGGCCCATTTGAGCTTTCATTTTCTCAAAGGCAGAGCAGGATACCCAGGGCTCAGTTTACACCTAGCGCCATTTCTAGCCACTGGGGGGCCATAGGCAGATTGGAGGAACTCATATTAATGTTAAAAAAAAAACTTATAAATGTACATTGTCATGACATGGGACCTTTAACATTCATTTAGAGTCACTTTTCTTGCCACCAGATGAATGCAAGTCTAGTATTCACTCTCCTTTTAGCTCTGATCTGCTCTTCACCAGGTCCTGAGGGAAATATCTGGCTTTCTAGATGCTAATACTGTGAATACGCTTTTTGGTGCTGGGCTGGTACTCAGTTTCTAAAGATTGATCGGTGTAGCTTTAAAGATGCACCGAGGTGGAGTGATTGACCATCATGGAAATTTGTCTTTTTTATGCAGACAATCGACACAGAAATAACAGCAAACCGAATAGTCTCCTGCACTTTTTTTTCTTTTAAAAATATCTTACTCATCAGGTCAATGTGGAATTGAAATTGAAAAATTGTTTACAAAAAAAAGTCAAGAAAAACCAAACAGAATCAAGAAGCTCAAAGGAACAGATTTTTTGATTTGATTTGATTTTATGTATTTAATTGCATTAAGAATTTCTTATACAGGAAAAGACATCCAGTACAATCAAGGATGAAAACACAATGAAGTCTAGGACTTATTTCCATTGCGGTCCTCAAACCGTCCCCACTAACTGTCAGTGTTTCCAAAAGGCTGGGATCTGTTATTCGAAAAGCAAGACAAAGAAAACAGCACACTTGGCAAATGTTGCAGTGTCTTACATTTCTTTGTGCATGTTCTCCTATCTTTGATCAAAATACACCTTAAGCTATCTCACCTAACACTATACACATAAACAGCAATATTGAATCAATATCTGTTGTAGAGGTTTAGCAGTGCACTGCGGATGAGTGGACATCAGTATTGATCCGATATTGCAGTTTATGTTTGCAAAACACAAAACTGGAGACAGTACATGAAGGGATTATTGACTAGCTGACTGTGCAGTTTATGTATTAACAAAACATGCGCAGCTGCCACAGTGCAAGTCATGTCATGCATTTCAATAAATACTTTCAAACTAAGATCTGATCTGGAAAAAAAGGAAGCCTCTGGGAAGAGAGATTATATCTCCAACCTGTCCTGGGAACGTCTTAGAATCATATATCTCATATCTCATATATACTGTATGTATTTAACAAAATTCTATATCGTATTACGTTGGTCGGTAACTATTGTTTGTGCAATTGGTGTTGCCGTAGCTAGCTGTCAAAGATGGCGCCCGTTCTGCAAACATCATGTAGAGACTCACATTGTGTAGGGATTCACATGGCGTAGGGACTCACATCATGTAGGGACTCAAATCATATAGGGACTCACATCGTATAGGAACTCACATTGTGTAGGGACTCACATCTTATAGGGACTCACATCATGTAGGGACTCACATCATGTAAGGACTCACATTGTGTAGGGACTCACATTGTGTAGGGACTCATGTCGTATAGGAACTCATATCATATAGGGACTCACATCGTGTATGGACTCACATCATGTATCGACTCACATCATGTAGGAACTTACATCATGTAGGGACTCACATTGTGTAGGGACTCAAATCTTATAGGGACTCACATCAAGTAGGGTCTTACATCGTGTAGGGACTCACATTGTGTAGGGACTCACATCATGTAGGGACTCACATTGTGTAGGGACTCACATCATGTAGGGACTCACATTGTGTAGGGACTCACATCGTGTATAGACTCACATTGTGTGTATTGTGTACAGTGTGTATTGACACCTCTCACTACCTTCTCCCACTAACCTCACACTGGGGAAAGCTATATGCATCATGTAGGGTTAGAAAGTTGTTAACAAATGCACAATATGAGGTAAATATGCAATATGGGATAATGTTGTTGAAAATCGCAATAACAATATTAATTACGATAAAAAAACATGTTAAAGTGTACTCAGTTCTGCCTTTCTGCTGCTTTCACTATTCTGCTAAAATACAACAAATTGATTCTTTATTGATTCCTTGTTGAATTAAAGACAAATGAAAGGAAATCATTTACAAAATTATTTTATTAATTAAATTTATTAAATTTATTAATGTACTAAAAAAGAATGACATTTTCTACTGATATTTTCTTTGAACTAACACAAAAAAATCTCTGAGTGTCTTTCGCAATATGTTTATTGCGCCAGTTGATATTGTGATGATGATTAAAAAAATATTAATATATTGCGTAGATAGTCAAAATTAGATTTTTTTATGTGTATGAGTATGTCCAGTATCACTATTGTATGCTGCTGTATACAAAATCTCTCTGTCTCGGTTAGCTGCAGGTTGTTAAATTAATCAATACATTTAATTTGCAGTTGTACGTAAAGTATAACATTAACATTTTATAGCCACATGGTTTTCATTTATTGAATATTAAAAAGTGGATATTTACAACATAATAAAGTGTTGTTTTATACAGAAGGAGACTTTATCTCAGTGTTTTTTTTTTATCCATTTGGATATTTGATGCCACACCACCTCGGCAAATAGTCACATGGGTTAATGGTATAGTGTCACGGAGAGCTGGTGAATGGCAGACCCAAAATGTGGAGACGGAAGCAGAGGATTGTTGGATGATTTTAATAAACCAAAAATATACAAAACCAAAGGTGTCCTGGAAAAGACAGGCAAAAAGGTAATCCAAAATAAAGTCCAAGTTAAAAATAAGGAACACTTAGGAACACTAAAACTTACAGGGAAGACAAACTCACAGGAAGACGAAACACACACTGTGATCTGACAAGACACGACAAGACAGAAAACCAGACCGTCAAAATAAAACAGGAAAACAGACTACCAAAATAAGACAAAACACAGAACGAAACACCAAAACCACAACATATAGTTTAACACTTTGGTTATGATTCTTGTTGAGAGTTAGATGAGAGAATCAACACGAAGAAATGGCCTGTTGCCTGGAAACACAAAACCACAAAGTGATGTTTTTTCCCCGCTTTGGTTTACTAAATGCATGGATTTGACAAAAAAGATATAATGTGTTATTAGGTGAGCTTTAGTGCAGTTTTACTACATTAATTTTGAAATACAGGGGTCAAATTACAGTCTACCCTCTTGCATAACAAAAATGTAACGCGTGAAGCAGCAGCAGCAAGCTGCAATATGGATGAGGCTCATTTTGCTGAACATTCTTGCACAATGTGACGCACAAAAACGTGTTAGTGTTGCTTGGTGATGCAAAGCGGCGCTGGTGTGTTCTTGAACTTTCCATCTTCCGACACAATCTGGAGATGTTGCATTTGAGCAATATTTTCAGCTGCAAGATTCAATTACTCCCACGCACTTAACCTTTTGAAGCCCTGATAAATATTTATGTTCCACAACAGTGCCAAAACATTCAAAGAACAAGCGTGGTTTCTTTGAGGATATATTTGCTCAGCTGGTATATATATATATATATATATATATATATATATATATATATATATATATATATATATATATATATATATATATATATATATATATATATATACATATATAAATCACTATTCTAATTCCATTGTCGTTCCTAATTTAATTCTGGGCCTGAATGAATTCTGAAACTGCAGCTGTGAACAGGTGGGCAGAAACCCTTAAACCAATTGTTTACATTTTTATTATATTAAATGTTTTTTTGTGTTGTTTTTATAAAAGAGATATAAATATAAGTAAAATAGAAGGAGTCTGTCTGTCTGTCTGTATGTTTGTCCATCGATTGCCTTGACAACCATTCATCGTTCGCTACAGTATATTTGAGATCAGATGAAGAGAGACCGGAGAAGTTAAATTGAAGCAAAACCCCAAACATTCTAAGAATTAACACTTTGACCTTTGGAATTTTGTTCCCAGGAAATAGTAGGGTCCTAAATAGCTAGCTGTCAGCAAATGAGGTGTATACCTTATGTCATGGCAGGTGTATTGGTCAGGACCCGAGGAAGGGCAGTGCTGAGTGGGTTAGGATGAGCAGTTCTCCAGAAAGCTTCAAGCAGCACTACCGGAGGCCAAGCAATCGCATTTCTAAGCACAATGTTGGCGTTTTTTAGAAACCTTTTCTTGGTCTTCCTGTTCTGGGCTCTCTGCAAACATTATCTCCCATTTTATGAGTGTCATATTTAGAGACTTGAGCCATAAATGACCCACAATAGCTTTGAGTAAGAAGAGTAACAGCGCCCTCTCCGGGAATGTCAAGTCCTAATGTGATGGGAATTTATGCCGTCTACTTTTTTTTTGGTAGTGAAATAGTAGGCCTATGGCTAAAAAACTAAAACTGAAATGAATTCATTTTATTTATATAAAAGATTTTTACCCAGGCAATGTCCTTTAGTTAGTTTTAGTTTTTGCTTTTGTTTTTTTCATTTAGTTTCAGAATCAGAATCAGCTTTATTTAGTTTGAGGACACATTCAAGGAATTTTTCTTTGGAACATTGTTGCTCACAATGTGCTTACACATACAAAACTATATATATACACACACACTCTAAACAGAAACAATATAAAGGCTATAGTGCAATGAGTGCAATGAGGAGTGCAAAGTGTGCAGGAGTAAATTGTGATAGTTATTATTTTAAATGTGGAGCTGAGACAAATCAGTTTTCGTCAACTGTTTTTTACTGTCTACTTTTGTTTCAGTTTTAGTTTATTATAATAATCCTGCTTCACACAGGGTCATGCTTTGTTTTCAAATCACAGAAAAACCAGCCAGATTTGATGTCAAAGTGAAGCTGACTACTTGATACACAATCTTGTGTTCCCTACTTGTAAAGCCCAGACGAATCAGATGGGCCTAAGTGAAAGAGACAGAAAGAGGAGTGAGCGAGTGTCTTCAATATTTGCTTTGCTTTCCGTACTCCCCTTTACATGCTTGATTGATGAGACACAGATGTGGAAGAGGAGCAGCTGCTCGCTGCTCTCAGGTGTAATTAAGAAAGGGCTTGGTCACACAGAAAGATCCCCGGGAGGCCCGACAGAGTGCCGAGGAATCAGCACGGCTCAGAGAACAGCAAGATCCAGCAGCAGGCTTCCTTCGGTTTGTTACAGTCAGACACTTGAAATGGATCGGCTTAATTGTCAAGGCATCTCTCAGACCATCTGTGTGTGCGTGGGAATGCGTGTTATAGATGCATGCTGCCTGTGCGGCATGTGTGTTTGAGTGTTACGTAACATTTTGATAATAATGAACGTCCGTTACATTCAAGCCGTTGCCATATGAGTTGCTACAAAGCTAATTAAGACTATCAGATCCACACAACTCTCTCTGAATTTCTCAGTTTGGCTATGTTCAGAAGATCGAGCCGTCCGGTGACTTTCCCGCGCAGAAACTCGGAAGATATGGGGAAGATGTCTTTTTAATACTCTGTGTCTCCCTTGGCTACCATGGCTACTAGTAACTGCGTGAAGGAAGTGGGGAGGCATGGAAGGCTTGTATCATGTGGATGCGCCAACAGTTATGTTGTTATTACTTAGAATTCCTCATGGGGCCGGCAGAAACTACGCGCTATAGCTTTAAGCAAACTGTGAGCAATGGCGGTGGCAGAGCAAAACCAATACTAGAAAAACAATCAATGAAATCAGCCCGGGAAATTGTGTTTGGACAAGTTGGAACCTGACACAAGCCCCTTGTGTTTTACTTGGGCTCGTACAAATTTTGCAGAACAATCCAAGACATGTCACGAGACTCCAAATGTATAGAATATCGTAAGTTCACACACACACACACACACACACACTAGTCCATTATTCACACCGATCAAAATCACATGTTAACATGAGCCCTCCTTGGCTCCCTTCCAGGGCAGCTCTAGCTGTCAGATCAGGGGGCCATGTTCTGTAGAATCAGCACGTCTGCTCGGTGCTCCCTGGTGGCTGCCGGGCTGAGCCTGCTGAGGCCCGATCTGCTGTAATTTGCCAGGCCCATTACTCCCACAAATGTGATGGCTGTGAGCCCTGCGAGTGTGAAACAGTTGGTGGGATAGAGAGCAAAAGAAGAACAAAGAGAGAGAGAGAGAGAGAGAGAGAGAAAGCAGGGTACCTCGATATTGCAGCTATCCAGGCACTAGGTCTGAGAGTGTGTGATGCGTTGTGCTAATAGCACCAATTATGCACCAGAGAGCACTGCTGATGGGCTGATGGGTTTCACAGCAAAAAGTGCTCAGGGGAATAACGGTTGCAGAGGGAGGTCTTTGGGTCTAAAAAAATAAAATAATAATATGATGTTAGAGGCAGAAGGGAGACATGCCACTTGAGGCTTTTCTTTCCTAATTCTTTCCTAATGCTTGCTACCCAGACATGTGGAGGTGTCTGGTTGGATCGCAGCCATGCAGGAATTTATGTCTGTTATTTTCAAAGGGGCAATCCAAGCGAGACTAGGACCGAGCAAATGCCCTCAATAAAACTGACTTCCCCCAGAAGTCTCAAAGGCTTCCAGTAGATTTGATTCAAAGTCTATAACTTAGAAACTAGTGGTTGTGGGGCTGAGATGCTGTGATAAACGCTCTCTGTCAAATTGTAAAACTTCAACTCCCCTGCGTGAGGAAACTGTTGGAGAGCAGAAGGTGCATCACAAGTAGCCGAAGCATTCTGTTTCTGTAATTCCTATGATTGTACTTGTTTTGTGATGCTTACAAGGTCAAATTAGTTTATCTACCTGTTCATGCGTTGGTGTGAAGCATCATAAGGGAAATTTGAAATTTGATTTGAGTCTACTTGTAATTGGCTCCGCTGGCATGTAAGATGTAAAAGAGTTGTCTATAAATGCCTTGAAAGGTGCCGGGAGAAAACTTTAAAGCAAGAAAAAAGTTTTAATATCATTACTTGGCGTTGAGCTACCCGTACGCATACAGCAGATAATTACAAGTCTTTGCTCAGAAGCAGAACTTTGTTTTTGCACACAGCAGGGATCAACAACACAATAGCAGAGCCGACTTGCTCGCTCATGTGCAGATGAAATAATAAAAATTGGGAGATCTTGGCAGACAGGGGTGTGAAAATGAGACCATCTATATTCAAGAGATCTTTCGTTCAAAAACAATCACGCAGACGTGCATTGTGAAGGCAAGCCAGCACAACCACACCTCTGATGCACAGATGGTGTGTGTAAACTGTCTCGTTCCCCCTCGTGCTCTTCCTCTCCTCCTCTCTGCTGTGATCCCTCTCTCTCTCTCATCCCTTATGTCCCACGTTCTTCCTTCCTCTCATCATCCCATGTGTCACTCAACGAATTTCTCTCACTCTGTCGGCAGCAAAGCACCTCGGCAACCCTTCCCGCCTAAATTTAATAAATGAAGCCTTTTGAAAGTGGCAAGCAGGGTGGGAACCACGGCTGGGTAAATGTTAGCTGAAAGCTTCGGTTTATAAAGACGGTCCGCCTCTTTTGTGATTAGGAGTTTTCATAGAAAACAGCCAGTGATGGGATTGTCTACGCGTGGACAAATTTCTGCCAGATGATCCTCTTCTCCCTAAAGGACTTACTCCCGGTCAGGAGTTCTGCGGGTTTAAGGATAACAAGCAATCAAACAGACGCTAAACCTGATTAGGGGTCAGCAATATTGAATTCGATCATGACTACCCATTAACAGTCAAGAAATATGGAGGCACAAAAAAACAATTGGGGGAGGGGGGAATCCAGATAACAAACATGGGGTTTCTCACAATTTGAGAGCAGAAATTACATAAAAGAAAATATCCTACATTGTATTTACTTTATTTTTCATTCATTCATTCATTCATTCATTCATTCATTCATTCATTCATTCATTCATTCATAGATATTTATATTTTTCAGTTTTTTTTTACTTGGTATATTTATATTTACTACTCTACATGCTCTGCACACCTTATTTATTTTCATTCATATAACTAATATCTCGCCTTTTCTACTGTGTTTTTAATTGTTTCTAGCTAGCTGTTTCCCTGTTTCCAGTTGTTGTTCTGCTGGCTAAAGCCATATATTTACCATTGTATCAAACTACTCTTCTAAGAAAGAAAATAAGCGCCTTTCAAAAATGCCAAGCTCTTCATTTTAATTGAATAATTGTGTCTGCGTGGTGTTATTACTGCCCAAGCCGCAATAACTCTGGAGAAGTTCTCAGATGTTGCCGGTGCAATTGCAGTAAAAAACAGAGAAAGTGTGCCCTGTGCTTGTTGTTTGCTGAATTAAATTTAGCTGTCTCTGCTGGCACACTAGTGGGTGAAATGAGATTTCTTTTCACCTGCTTATTGCACTTATGGCGAGGGAGGGCTGAATAATTTTTTTTTTCACCCCTTCAAGTGAGATGGAGTTAGAAACACTAGCTTTCCTCAGGCAAAATTCCTGCTTCAGCGCTACTTTGCCTTGTGATGAACTGACTGACAGATAATCTGACTGACGGATCGTTTCTTTAAAAGAAAGTGGAAGGTGCAGAAGTTGCAAGCCCAGATATAGAAAAGCAGTCAGCGAGATAAAGCAACAAGGTTATCCCGAACAGTAGAGAGATTTCAGCTGAGCATTTCCATCCACTTTATGATGAAAGACCGCTGTGATTTTAAACATCAGATATGGGGTGGATCACAGAGATATTGGGAAGAGAGAGAGTGCAGATTGGTGAGACATTTGAGAGCTTTGGAGAAAGAAAAATGAAATGCACTCCAAATCTCTAATGATTTTGTGTTCTTTGCATGTGTGCGTGGTGAGACGGAAGTGTGGGTATAGCTAAACAGGGAGGCCCGTGGAGGATTCAGTTTTTCGCTTACAGAAAATTCCACTCCTTCTTATTGCCTGTTTCAAATCTTACCAAGAAGTTGTGGAGGCGTCTGGCTGCTCGGAGACGGGGAATCAATGCTACTGGCAGGCAGAGTGAGGGATCAGCACACTCAGAGGTGCAGAGGAGAGGAACCTCTTGTACCACTCACTGGGCATTCTGGGCAGCTTGTCGTCCTTTGTGAGTGCTTGTACAGGAAGATCTTTGCCACCTTTGCCTCAGCCCTTTATGACCAGAAAACGCCTGTTCTGTGCACAGGTAGGACTTCCTCCCCCACTAGTTCCCCTTTCTTAGATATTTTCTTCCTGCTTTTGTTTTGGTGTAATCACTTGCACTGCCTGAAAGGTATGAACACAGGTTATGAAGGCAGAACAGTTGGAACAATTAATCGCCCACTGATAGAAGGTTTAAGGCTTAAATCATCCAACAGTAGACATGATGCTACGAGTGAGAACTGAGAGGAAGCCACAGCAGCAACATTATTAAACCAATCTATCTGCCAATCACAGTAAAGACACACTTTCGCCAGCGTGACACTGCCACAGCAGGAGATAAATCTGAAAGAGCACAAACAGAATCGACCCCCATTTCCAGGAGTAATGAAGCTGTCACAGGCTAAAGTCTGACCCCAAAGTGACCCCCCCCATGATATGGCACCCATCTCTTCCCACCGGGGAGTGAGCAGCAGAGTGAGGAGTGGGCCACACATCTGATGATAGCAGTCATCCTCACTGGAAAGAGGAAAAATAGAGGTCATTTTGCCAGTGTAATATAATGGGAGAAGTGCGTGCGTGCGTGCGTGCGTGCGTGCGTGCGTGCGTGCGTGCGTGCGTGCGTGCGTGCGTGCGTGCGTGCGTGCGTGTGTGTGTGTGTAGTGAGAAACCCTGCAGAGAGCATGACAGTGACAGAGAAGGATAATTGACACTCATGGTGAGAAGGGTTTGTTGATGCCTGGCTGGAGCCAATGGAACATGCCTCCAGGAAATTTACATCTCAGGTCGCTCTGCACCTACAAACAAGGGCGCCGTATGGGGGGGTCGAGTTAGGACAATTCCAATGGCTCATGACTGAAAGGGGCCCCTAAAAATAGGTAAAAACTAATGTAAAATTATTAAACCATCATCATTCAATGTATATAGTTTTCAAATATAATAATAAAAAGAATGATCTTTTTGTTTTTGGCAGTAAAAGTGAAATATCTACTAACCCCCTGTATCTGCATGAAATGGTTTGGTCCTGGCTTAGTGCACTCAGTGACGGTGTTTAGTTCAAGGGGTTAAGCCTCTCCTCTCTAAGCGTAGCTCTTATGGCGCCATTTTGAGGCTAACCTGCCGTTAGCATCCCATTGACTCCCATTTATTTTGGCGCCACTTTGACAGCAAATAACTTTACATCTGAAGCGTTAAAAGACTCTATTTGTGCATTGTTTATTTCTAAAGAAACACAACAATGTATACAAGGTTCCATTTCTTTGTAGCGTAGGTTATGGCTCCGTAGCAGACGTCTTTGTGAAAACGACTTACTGTTGTACAGTAGAGGAGTTACCGTATAGTACAGAGTACGCTCGCAGACAGTTTGGACTTACATTAGCTATTTAGGTTTAATTACTAATGTTAATTAGCATTTTAGTTAGCAGTAATTAGCCTGTGCCTAATTATCTCCTAATATATACTGTACCTAAGCTCTCTGTCTCTGCTGATTGGGAATGATTGAGATTTCTCTTGCACAGCTACCAGAAGACTTATAACTTTCAGACACGTTCAACATCACCGGAAAAGAGCTTCTAATAGACTTCACTGGTCTACGTCCAGAACAATGGGACCTGTTGGTCCAGTTCTTTGACCCTTGTGTTGTCTTCCCGTCAACCATGAAAAAGATTAAAAAAAATTTCAGCACTATTATCGCTTTTTCCAACATTTTTGACACTTTTTCAGTGTTGTGGGTGTATTTTTTAATGTTTTTTCCAAAGTTATTTGATATTTCTAATGTTGACATTTTCAGTGCTTATTTTGAATACACTTTTTTTTTTAACGGGTCAAATTTGACCCAAAGACAACATGAGGGTTAACTGAACAAGTAACGTTAAGTCAAAATCTGATTTTCAAAAAAGGAAAGAGAGAAAAGAGAGAGAGGAAAGACAAAGGAAAGGGTGTCAAACTGTAAAGTTTTTTTACCAAGAAAGGTGGGTAGCCTATAGTCTGTGAGTGGTATTAACCTGTTGGCTTAATGTCCATACTACAGACTAGTGTTAGCCTCCATTAAATCACCATTTAATCAGTGCAGGGAAACATTTAGCAAGATATTCATATTAAATCACTGTCCCTGCCCCTTTTAGCAGACTTAACAGCACCCCAGACACCCCCTAACTGTGCCTCTCCCTGTCCCAGTGAAGGAAGTGAGCAAGATTGGGTTCAATGAGATGCCAGTTAGCATCATTGCAGGGGGTCTGTGGGGATTTCTCTGGCTCTCATGCTCTTTTAACCCTTACAACAAAAAAGAAAATGAAATATTTAATAATGACAGAAGAACTTCATCTGTTTTGTAGCAGAAGAATAACCCTGGTGTCAATGTCCACTTTATTTTCTTGTTGGCATATATGTGCAGCTAAGTTAAAAGTTTTCATTGTTTGAGAGGATGATGTCAATTTATTTTGATTGAAAAGTTATATATAATATATATTTAAGTTTGTTCTTTTTTAAATCTTTCTTTAATATTTATAATTAATAATAATAATAATAATAATAATTTTGTCCATTTTGTCAAATTTTAAAATAAAAATACATTGACACTGTAAAGATGGCCTTCAGCACATTTTTTATTGTTGCTTTTAATCTTGCATCAAATAGTGAACTGCATACTAGACTTGTATACAAGTACAAATTACCAGCAGTAAATACTGTGCTAGTACTAGTATTGAGTAGTACTAGCAGAAATAATAGCATAGTAAATAATAGCTGTGAAATCTGCAGTTATTTCCTTTAGAGCTCACAGTAACACTACTGTATATGATTTTTACAGTAGAATGCTGTAAAGTTACATTACAACCGTGTCGACATGACAAAATCACAGTAGACTAAGTATTACAGTTTAAATCACAGTAGTCAAAGCATTATAGTAAAAAAATCACAAAATAGCCACTATGGTACTGTAAAAGTAAACTACTGTATTCTTACTGTAATAGTTTTGTGTTTTACAATGAATACATAAAATACTGTAACTGTAAGTACGGTACCTTTACTGTAAAAAGAATTCACAGTAACTTGCTGGCCAATTGTTGCCAGTAAGTTATTATTATTATTATTATTATTATTATTATTACTTTTCACCATTGCAATTCCTTAATTATGTTAATTATGTAAATACTGTATAATAATAAATAG